>JAUYWH010019245.1:0-30340 GCA_034779795.1 Ctenopoma multispine
GCACACCGATCACTCCACTCTCTGATACACAGCATTTAAAACAGACAGAAACACTGAAACATAGTCATAGAGCAAAAATGTTATATAGACAACTGAAAACTTAGGTTTTTCTCTATATTCTAAATAAATACCATGATTACATGATCAATATACAGTTCTCAGCTGTTCCTGCTGCTCCCTCTTAGCAGGATCAGTTCAGTCTTGTTCCTTCCATTGAATTTTATGACTAAAAGAAAACTATAGTATATTATGATATGTGTTTAAGTAATGTAGTTGGATTTCACTTATTCTCAAATTTAAAATTTCACAAATATCAACAACTTCAGGAACAAAAGCTACAAAAAAGACAGGTGTGAGTTCACCTAGACTGAGCTCCTGTTAAACACCTCATGTCAAACAGGATACTAACAACATGAACTCACAAAAACCAATTCATGACTTCTTTAGGACAGTTTAGTTAGAAAGTTTTTCCATCCTACCACAGCTCAAGCGATGGACGTAGAAGAAGTAATCACAGGTGATCACTCTCTCTGTAGACACGGCTCTCACAGTGGATGGAAAAACCAGTGTGGCCTTAGAAAAATCTGCAATGAAAAGATGTGTTATTACCATTTAGTAATTTCAATATTGTTAGGAGGTTAAAAAGTCAAAACTACATCATCTGTCCGGAGTCAGTTAAAATAAACAGTGGTGCTGGTTATGACACAGGGTCATGTAAAAACCTCCTATTTCCACTGTAGAACAATGTTGTCTCAGTGATGTGTAAAAATGTCTAATTGATGCATGAGGATGGATGAATGAAGTATGTGGACATGATTTTAAGCCTCGCACAAACAAACATTACGAAAACGTATTGTACTGAATGTGCAAACATTGTTATTTCAGTCTTTTACCTGAAGCCATCAGCAAACATGTTGCTGCCAGCACTGAAAAAGAAAAGAAGCATGTTAAAGTTTATCCACTTTCAAAAGGCTCAATCTGATGAAGCTACTTTGATGAGTGGTAGTAATCTTATGTTATATGAACCCACATACGCAGTACGTTCTCATCATCAGTTGTGTACTTACACAGGTTGGTGAGGAGTCTGGGGCAGAACATGGTGATTGAAGATCTGGTTTTAGATGAAGTGAACTGAACAGAAGTGATGGTGTATGTGCCAGCACCAGGTATTTATAGTGTGGGGGTATGAACTGTCCAATGGGAAAGCTGCAATGTTTTACACTCCGTGACTCGGGGAGAAAAGAAAAACTTTGTAAATAATTACAAGTGATTAAAATACCAGGAAGTTAAACATCCCGCAACATCTCAGAACCAAAATATAATCTTGTTTAGCACACGAGGTGTCTGAGAACAAACAAAGAACAGGTTCACATTTCAGTTTGTCGTCTTTTTGTCTCCACTGTGACTGTTCGCACTGTCACACTGTTTTACAAGCATCATTACAAGAAGGCAAAACCTGCATCATCACCGTTTATTATACATTAAGTATATAATGATAATAATAACACAGACGCACTGTGTGGATCCCCTTTGGTACATATCAGAGCTGCTGCAGGGTTTCAGTGTTTTGTCACCTCGACATGTAAGTGAGCCACTGGCCGCTGACAGTGATGACACTGTTTCACTTGGTATTTGTTTCACATCATTCCTATGTCACTGAGTCACTGTACATATTGACAGAAAACGTCTTTCCATACTCACACTGTATCAGTACAGTATTCATTTTCACTCTACCCTGTCATGTCTGTGCTACTTTGGAACATCATGTCTTGCTTGCATTTTAGCTTGCACTTAGAATTAGTCCTATTTCCTTATATTATTTACCTTTAATTTAAAATTGTATCTTCTTAACCTTTAAGTTCTAGCTGCAGCTCTAGCCTTTGTAACTTGAAATGGGAATTTGTACATTTTTCACAGTTTATTAAAAAACAGCTGCTCGGGATACATTTCACAGGTCAAACACGCTCAAAACACCAGAGGCGCCTCAGGGAACATGGCCACATATGAGTCACCTGTTTCAAACGTTTCTGTAACTCGTCTCTCTCCTAACATGTTCTACACTGTTAATACTAAAAGGATTAGATTCGATCAGTTCTTTCAGCTCTAGAAGTGACAGAGAATGACACCCGCCCAGAGATGTGAACTTTCTGTCCATACGTAGGTGGTGATCTTTAGATACAGTAGACTCTGTCATGAAAAGAAGAGAACCAGCATTCACACTAATAAATAATAATGCAAACTAAACCGGTCACTGTTGGCTAAAAAGGGGTTAAAATAAACTTAATACCCCACATGTCTCCGTGCAGGAGACTAAACTAATGGCTGAGCTTTAATTTAACATTAGAAACATTAGTGGTTGAAATAGAGTTCATCTTATTTTACATTCACAGTTTGTTGACAGCTCATATTTTATGATGATGAAAGTGTCGAGTTGCTGGTTAATGCTGGCAGGAAGTTGCTATGTAGGACATTAGAATTTCACATGCTTGTGGCTGGTGTGGTCAGAATGGTACCTGTTAAATCAGCAAGTTAGAGTCTCGTTTGCATGAGCAGGTCGGTCTAGAATGGAGGCAAATTTCTGACGTGAATTATTCTTCCAGTCCACCATCAGGCAGAAAGACTAACTACTTGAAATGGAAGCATGGAGTCCACATAAGGTTAATGTGTCTATGACACCTTTACTGCTTTGTTTTAAATCTACTGTGGGAGTGTACGCATGCAAACATTATAAACTCACTGTTCAAATTAAAAAAACGTCTGGACCTGACTGTACAGTGGGAGCTCTCCTTAATGCATCCATGCCCTGTACACAGGGTGTACACACAGCAGTGTGGTCACACAGACGAGTGAGAAAATCTGCCATGTAAAACGGTAAAATCATATAGAAATGTGCAGATGACATCTGACAGAGAGGAAGAGAGCAGAGCTGTGTTTGGAGGCGGGACTCCGTCATTTTAGAGAGAATAAAGAAGAAAGACGCAGCGATGAACCATCAACATCTCAACATGAAATCCCTTCACACTTTGATCTGCTTCTTCTTCCTCTGTGAGTACATCCACCTTCTTTAGCTTTGCATTATTGTTAAATGTGATGATCAAATTCAGGTCACTTTAAAGGATAAATTCACCAGAGTGAGGTTTGTGAAGTTTGGTTCTCTTACTTTAAGACTTGATAATGAGTATATAATATATATATATTATTATAAAGTAATAAATTACATATAAAAAGGCTTTCAGGTATCCGTAGGTTCAGGAATGACTTGAAAAACTGTAAACATATTCGTGGTCATCACAGTAAAAGAAGACAATACATAAAATGTACCACAGTCAGACCATGGTTGAACTTTGTTTTGCAGCATCTTACAGTAAGTAAGTAACTAACAACTGGCTGTTCGTCTTTTCAGCAGCTCTGCTGGATGAAAACACTGTCAGCACACTAATCATTTCCTATATAAGAGTTGAAGGCGAAGATGTGACCGTTAACTGCTCGTTTTCTTCACCTGGAACCAGAAAGATTTTCTGTAAGGACACGTGCGAAGGAGACGACGTTCTCATTGAAACAACCGGCAATGGAGCTCGAAGTGGAAGGTACAGCATCGAGTATGATGGAGAAGGTTTTTTAATGACCATGACACAACTGACCAAGTCGGACACAGGATATTACTGGTGTGGTCTGGATGCACCTTCGTCACCAACGTTATACAAAAAGACTGAAATCTGTGTTGTAGATGGTGAGTTGCAGTTTTAAGTCATGAGGATTTTTTCTGGAGTTTATAAGAAAAGTTTCACTAACAGCTGCTGACGTTTTAAAGAACCTGATGCATTTATCACTTATGTCATAATTCATTTTACCCGAGTAGTTCTGCTGTACAATACCTGAAGTAAAACTGAGAGACAGGCTAGTTTACCTGCACTGTTGTCTCTGTTACACACGCCTCTTACATCTCAGTCATCTACAGACTCCACCGTTCATGGTTCAACTCCAGTTCTCCCAGTTCCTGGCCATCTGTCAAAGTGTCCCTGGATAAGACACTCAACTGGCCCCAAAGGAATTGATGAAGTATCAATTGTTAATATGTTTGGTACATTTGGTGGAGGAATCGAAACGCTAACTCTTGCTCTTCTGTTTCAACAGCACTGCTGGGTGTAGACGGTTATCAGTCTGAAGAAACATACGCAAAGCTCTATACGAAGCCTGGAAGCTATGTCACAATTGTATGTTACTTCCCTCACCCTGGAAAGTGGAGATTCTTCTGTAAGGAGGAATGTGAAGGAAATGACGTTCTTGTTGAAACAGACGGCTACAGAGCTCACAGTGGTAGATACAGCATCAGGTATTTAAAAGAACTCTATAGAGGAGGATCTGTGCATGTGACCATCTCGCAGCTGACAGAGTCTGACTCAGGATGGTACTGGTGTGGTCTGAACACGTCCTCCCAGGGGTTTGAGATCATTGTTGCAAACGGTGAGTTTACACAGTGTGACAGCTTCAAAAAGTGCCAGAAAACTCAGATTCTAGGTGAAAAGATATTTACTCTAAAACAAGAAACAGATGACTTGAGAGAAGCCTGAACTGGAATTGGAGCGGAGGACAGGTAAGTGAGGAGACGAGGCGAGCTACCACAGAGGCACCAGGAGAGTTTATCAGACTAGATGAAGGGTTTGACTCACGACTGAAGGTGAACAGCTAAACGAGATCAGATGAGGAACAGTCGGGTAACAGGATCCAGGCAGTGTAGACCAGAAAGCCAGGCTGGAAACTGTGACACCACAAACTCACACCTGTTTATCACACACAGACACAGCCTGGAAGCTCAAATCTCTGTCATTGTTCACAGCTCCATCCAGCTCAGACAGCTCCACACGTTCTTCAGCTTTGCCTGGAATCACTCCCACAGCTGGACAGCAACAAAGCGAGAGAATCAGTAAAGGTACATGAAAGACTGTGTGTGATACGTACAGAGTTTTATAATTAGTCACATCCACATGTAAGGAAATGTTTATGTACTACAGATACTGTGGTGCTGTATGTCGGTGTGTCTCTGGTCATCATCGCGCTCCTGTCACCAGTGGCTGTGCTGATATTCTGCAGGAAGAGGTTTTGTAAACCCACAGGTGAGTCAACAGGAAATGCACATACGCACAGGCAGACGTGATGTCTGACTTTTCCTTTGTTTCTACACTTGTCCTGCTTCGCTCTGTGCAGAATTCTTTGGACATGCATGTTAAAGGAACTAATCGAATGGATACTTCTGCACAATCACCGGTTTGCAAATGATGAGCAGTTGTTAGGTTTTATAGTTGATATGCTGAACAGGATTTTTTTTTTCTGTGACAGTTTATGTTGGATCTCTGTAACAACTGTGACCAACCTCATCTGCACCTTCAAAAGTTATTTACATACAACATACTGTGTCTCTTCCACAGATTCAGAGACCAGAGGAAACATACACGACAGAAACATGCAGGTGACTTTGTTTAAACAACTCGTCTACTGCCAGTCTTTGCTGTAAGCTGCTGTAGTCTGATGGGAACAGTTAGCAGAAAGCTTTGTATAATTCAACTCCTGGAAATAGATAATTCAGTTTGGCACATGACAAAAATGATTCTTCATGTGGAGACTCCAGACATTTGAAACCACTTAAAGTGCACATATGTTCACAATAGCAGAGTTAATGGCTTTAGTCTGAACATGCTGTGGTTACAGCTATGAGTGGTGGTTTTCATTCTGTCTCCTGCTCTCATGTCACCTTAAACAGAACACGTTGAAAGTCTAAAACTGTACTGAGGTGTGTTTTTATTCTGTTAAATATTTTCCTGGTACCGTTTCAGATTGCTCTCCATGAGAATGATCCTCCCAGCGCCCCATACGCAGTATCAGCCTACCAGAACCTCCATCCTGCCACCAGGGACCCGGCCCACACCTACTCTCCATTCAGACACGCACACATTACACATCAGAATTTCTGAATTATGCATTTTGATATTATGAAGTATCTGTTACTGTGCATCAATATTTTAGTTTGAAGATTTGACCCTGTGACCTCACTGTAGGTTACAGAGCAAATAAAAAAACAAGCAAATCCAAAAAATATTAATTAAATAATATAAAACTAAATACAAGCAAATTATTGTAAGTAATTGTGAGTTGTTTAACCATCTTGTCTGTTGCTATAATCCCGTGTGTTACTTATTGTGTTAGCTGTTGCTGTTGTACTGTGCCAGACGTAAATAAACCAAACTCATATTTTACATTACATTATGGGAGAAGGAAGCAAACTCGATTTGTCTTGAAGTAAAGAAGGAATGAGCCACACCTGGTCAATTAACCTCTTGTTAGTCAGTTGTCCAAATATCTTTGAGCCCCTTAGAATGGAAGCAATCTGAACACTGAACGCGTTGAGTGCGTTATGTAGCTATGAGTTATGTAACTCCACTGTTTCTTTAGGTTCAGGCTCGACTGCTAAAAGTAGCAAAAACAAAAACACCAGAAACTGTGTAGTTCTTTATTAAAGCTATATACTGTTAAAATACTACAAGGAGCAAAGGTGACAGTTTTAGCAAGAATTAGCAGATCCTCTGTGAAACTGTTGTGATATTACCCACACCAATACCTAACTCAACAAATGCACCACATGTCCATACACAACCATAAGACCTCTATTTCATTTAAATGATTTTCTGAGCTCTTATATCCATCTTTATTGAAATGGTGCAGCTCCACTGTCCACCACACAAGCTGACTGACATTTAACAGCCGTTACAGTCTGGACGGTGCCATTTCAGCAAATTCAAGAAACAGAATAAAATATGTGGGAAAGCTAAAACAAAATGATGACAAATAATAGTTGACTTCACATTGCGTCCATGATAAACTTGGTCTGAGTTGCAACAGGTGTTTAATTATTTACATTTATTTATGTGTTGTAGGTATAAAAGAACAAGAAAGCTTATTTTTTTAACATTTCAAGCGAGAAGATGCTGAACAACCTCAGAAATATGGTCAATTGTGACATTTAAATGTCATGTTTATACATAATGTCTTCCAACAGACTTTGGAACCTAACTGCACAATAAAATAACCAGCGTCCACTCAAAACATTAGCATTTGTTTCATGCGTGTGTAATTACAGAATAGTCCTGATCCCTGGTGACTGGATCAATGGTCTCGTATGGGGCGTCTCCACGTCTGTGGCCTGCAGCACTATTCTCATAGACGACAGATACCTGAAAATAAAATGGGATTGAGAGCAAACCTTAAATACTGCATCAGTCAGAGTAAAGGATGAATCATGTGTCTGTGTGCTGCATATAAGGGAACATATGCAGATTACATTTGGGGGTGGTTGCATATGTGTTGCTTTTATACGTGTATGATAGATGGAATCATTAATTAGACAGGAGCATTTATATTTTCTAATCTTCTCCTCCAACTGCTCCATCTTCCTCTCCATTTCTTCACCGTCTACTTTTCCTTTTGGTTTTGATCCTGCATCCCAACTTTATGACTTAAACCAACCAGCTCGCTCGAAGCACAGCTCCACATGAGATATTGTTGAGATTTGGTTACCCATAACACCCTTCTCTGCGATGGTCAGTGTAGACATATGCATGTAAGAAGGTCTTCTTCTGTAGGATAACATATTTCCATTCTTCTGGTGTTTGTGTTAGTCTGGATTGCATTTTCCCATTTCCTATCCAATGTCCACTGATTAACATCGGTTTGTTCATCTTCATCTAACCATCAAGATCACTAGAACTCTGTACTTCTTGAACGCCCCCGTAAATGTCTTTTCCTGTTGGACAGGTTACTGCTTCAACATCTCCATTCTATCAGTAACTGATCACAGGTGCATGCAGTCTCCCTTTTCTACTAAAGCCTGAGCCATCATCCAATAATTCATTCCATGTAGGCCGAGAAAAGTTAAACCTTGGAAAACCTTTCCTCCACTTCTACTCTTAAATGCTCGCCATTTCTGTCTTTGCTATTGCTGTGGTGTAGAGGATTCGATCCTTTACCCATAACCACTTTCCTGCAACATAAAACACAAGTACTGGAAATTTCCACAGTCAAACCCTGAAATTAGAACAGCTCTTATTCTATACTTAATTTTGTATAAACAAAAATTATCACCAGAATCATTGCCCACAAATAGTTGGTCCTTACTACCGGACCCTGTTACCTGTGAACTAGTCATTTGCTGTTTATTTCTCACATTCTGATGTAAATTATCCAATAGAAGCTGGTTTAAACCAAGAAAATGTGAAATAATTACAATCATAGCTCTTATCTGACCTGCTGGTGTTTGCTGCAACCAACACATTTACATAAAAAGCTAAAAATTATTTTCTGCTCAACATCATCCTGTTAATGGGAAACAAGTGTTCTGACATGAGTATAACACATCACATTAAAAACCACGCTGCTAATACTGGTGGTGGTACCTGTTTAAGTGTTTCCTTATAATATTGCCTATTCTAGCCTATGTGTCTAGTGGAGACATGTATAAAGATGAAAGAAATGAACCAAGCACAGATCCTTGTGGAACTCCATAACTTACTTTTGTGTGGAGGACTCATCATTAACATGAAGCAATTAAATCCATCTGATAGATAACATTTAAACCAGCTTGGTGCTGTTACTTTTGAAAGGATTTTCGATATAAAGGGCAGATTGGAGGTCGGTGTATAGATCAAGAGCAGGTTTTTTGAGTAATGGTTTGACTGGTCTGCGATGGACTGGCGATCTGTCCGGGCTGTACCCTGCCTCTCGCCCGAAGACAGCTGGGATAGGCTCCAGCACCCCCCACGACCCGAATTCGGATTAAGCGGTAGATAATGGATGGATGGATGGATGGATGGATGGTTTGACTGGATTCATTGATAATTATGAATGTGTATTTGCTACTGTTCTCTATAGGCAAACAGTGTTAAAAATAATCACTACAGCAGCATGTCTAAGTAGAATATTGAACATGGTGCTGTGTTAATCATGTTTAATAGCAGTTTGATTAAATGTGTGACACCCAGTGACATATTATAATTTAACTGATGCAATGCCTGTATGATAAGAAATACAGTTGACCATTGATAAGTCGACTACACTCGACAATGTAGATGATGTGACATGCATCCACACACAGTATACACAATTTATTTGTTACTCTTACTGTGTGCAATCATCAAAACCAACTTAAACAGAAAAGATTAGAAAGAAAATTACCATGTTTGTGCGATCTTTATGTCCACTAGTTTTCCCGCCAACATCCCTCCTCGTCTTCCAAATGTAGAGGAGCAGCAGAATTACAGCCAACAACAATACAACAACAAAGGAGATGCACACAACCAGAGGCAATTGGATGCCTGGCTTGGAGACAGAGGAGGCGACACTGGATTCATCTAAAGCTGTAAACGATAAAACACAGTCAAACAATCAGCAACTCAGCAAATGCTTATACAGAGAGTGGTGATTAACGTCAGCACCTGACTTTTTAGGAAATTCTGGCACATCCCATCATCTTCAGTGCATGTTCAGTGTACCTACTCAGCACGTGTGTACGTACCGTATGGGTCCAGCTCTTATCCATTGTCTGAGGCAGTAGAAGCAGGATAATGTTGAGCAGAAAAGACCTGAAAGTGGAGCCTTACTCGTATTTTTTGTAGAGCCACTCTTGCTATAAACACTTTTTCCAAAGTCTAGCTTTGGAAAAATGACAACTACTACTACTTAAATGTCCCCTTCACAATTTAAAAAAGTGCAACCAAACCTTGGCAATCAGTGTTCCTCCATCTTTTAGATTTCTTCGATGGGGACACACTGAATCCAGACAGCTCACATATTGGATTTGTACTGTTATCTGAAGAGTAAAGTTGCATTGTCTATGTCTTTGAGACTTTAAATCTATTAGTAAAAACACTTAAAAGAAAACAAATCCGTAACATAACCAAAGTTATTAAGATATAGATAAGATCCCAGGTGATCTAAAGATTTTAACTCGTTATGATTAATTCCTCCTCTGCATAAGCTGTATGTGGACCCTTTACAGGTAGAATGTCCAATAACACATTGTGTTTAAGTATCAATAAATATTTAGTGACATTAAATCAATTGTATATATTTTAATGCTTTTACAACCAGATCAGAACTTTCTGTCTTAATCCATAAACAACAAACTGGAAGAAGAAAGTTTTCCTTGAAATAACCTGCATACACTGAGTAGAAGATACATAGGACATGTAGAATTATTTTCATATTTTTAGAGGACACTCACTGTCTATAATGAGGATCTGGACCCGGTAGGATGAAAGTAGAGACAGAGGGATGCCGTAGCCGCACTTGTAACGTCCTGTGTCAGACTTTGCCACCTGTGTGATTGTGACATTCAGCCAGTGTACAGGTCCTTGTACAATGCTGTATCTGCCACTGTGAGCTGTGGCATTACTTGTATCTACAAGAACATTCTCTGCTCTTGTACATGGACTCTTACACATGAACATTCTGTTTCCAGTGGGAGTAGCATCACATTCAAATGTGATGTTGTGTCCTACAGTTTCTGTCTGAACAAAACTAGAGTTTTTCAACACCTCTGTAGAAAAAATGAGAAAAGGACAATGATAGTACGTCTTGTGATGATGAACATTTCCTGTTTTATTCAGATTCACATTGATTAAATTCAACATTAAGAAAATAAGACGATCATAAATTACATGCAGTCTTCCTACAATTTGTTCTACAAGGTGATGAAGTTAAATTTGCTTATGTCACTTTAAGTTTTGCATACTTATGACAACTTTGCAGTTTGTCATATTAAATGTAGAAACTACTTATACACATATACAGATAAGTCATAGATTTAAAGATGCTGATGATAATCAATTATTTAAATGTAATTACAATAATAAATTATTAATTTATTGTTAAGTAAAGTGGTTGTGTTTACATCCAAGTTGTATCAATCGTAGGTGGAGTGAACTCAGTTAAGGTTAAAATAACTTTTAAGAGAAAACACAGTGCAGCTGTACTGTCCTGCATCAGACTTTGTCATATTTATAAAGGTCACTGACAGAGTTTCCTCCTCTCCTACCAATAGTTTTCTCTTAAATTCATTAAATTCAATGATTCCATCTTCTGCATGAAGTAGCTTTTCTGAAACTTGTTGTTTTCAGACAGAGTCCGAAAGCAATTAATTGTACCATTTCCTCCTTCGGCTCCTGTATATATGGGAACATTTGCACTGACAAGGCCAGTGTTTCCACACAGTGCTGTTGAAGAGATGCACAGTAAATTCTGATGATCAGTATTTTCTATAACAGGTGTTGTTGATGTTCCCTCACTGAACATTATAAATCTTAAACTGTCCATAAGAAGTGAAGAGACAAACAGGTAACTAGTCCTCACCTGATAAGAAGCAGAAGAGCAGGACGTAGTGGATTTCCATTCTGAATTTGATGCTGATGCAGAGGACTGACTCCACCACTTCACTCCTAACACTGATCAACCATAACAGACTGGAACTCTAAGCTAAACTTGAAAATATTCATTGACTCTGTTCCTCTTTTAAACATCACTTTGGTTCACACTAACATTATAACACTTCTCTGTTCCTACAGGTATAAACAATCAGAACCAGGGAATGTTTAGGGATGAAGAGGAAGTCTGAAATGTATGTATCTGTGAAGTCTTTGTTCTTAAAGAACTGGGCTTCCTCTTTCTGGCTGAAATGGTACAATGGTTTGCTGAGTAACTCTCACAAATATGTACATTTATGGGGAACGTAGTGTGATTTCTGTTAACAATGACCACGTCTTTACGTAAAAGACAAGTCACAAGCAATGGACACAAGCAACAGGACTTTCTGCAAAAATATCGGATCTACAACATCTCTTGCCTAAATAAAACCTCACACAGGACTTGAGTCATACACCTAAACATTCTCCATCCACACCAACCACCTCCAACTCGCATGCTGCGTCACAACCTAATTATATAATCCTGAACGCTACAATCACGTTTACAGTTGAGCTACATAGAAACATACTTTTCAGTGGACGGAGTTGTTATTTAAAATGTTTCCCTTATGTACAGTTAACTAATTATGGTGCAAAGAGGTGTAGCGATGGAGCAAATGTGAAGCCTGGAGACTTTAATGTCTTGAACTTCTCGAGGCCCTTTGTGGACTGAAATCACATCATTAAGATGACAGATCGTGAAAAGCAGAAGACAGAGAAAAGTTTGTTCAGATGATATTACAACAGTATGTTGCACTACAGTCCCCCTCACAGTATTCCTGACCCTGTCATACATCTTTGTATCTGCATCTGTGCGTTAGTTTGGATCTTTTCTGGTCTTGGTTCTTTCCTTTCAAACTGAGAGCGGCTGGAATGGAACAATTTCCTCATGGGATTAATAAAGTTAATCCACTGATAACTCTTGGGTCAGAATATCAATCAAATAAAACAATACCAGTTAAGGAAATTGCAATCAGTGCATGTCCCATAGTTTTTATTGTTTTGGCTGAGAGGAGCAGATGATCAGGTTTGAGTGAAGCTCACTGTTCACTCTGCCCTTATTCAAGCAAACAACTGTTTTTATTCTAACGTTAATATTTGAGGAAGCTTCTGTGCAGTCAGTCGTGTTTCTGGACACAGTTGAACACAGTTAATCTCAGTATATCGGCTCCTCCTTCGTCCCTCTATTTTTAAAATAGCAGCAGATTTCACTTTCATCTCAAACTTTGCTGTGTGTCTTTGTTCAAACAGTGACAAATACCCCGATATGTGTGAGGGCAATGCAGCTCATACACTGGCCTCATCAGTGTTTGTTATTTAACTCTTCTGCTTCCTCCCCATTCCTCTTCTCATTTCCTCTATGTGCACATGCAACCCAAGTTAAACTGCAGTACAACAATATTAAAAAACAATGTGTGGGGGTGTGTGTGGCCTCTGCAGGGAACAAGCCTGGGAGCAATCCTGATTCTGATGAGGTTTTCAGTCCCCTAATTTGTGTCTGTTGTATTAATCTGCCTTCGTATGAGGATAACAATACAAAAACCTGATTCATGTGTCACATGTATAGATCACTCAGTTCCTACTGGATTTCATGCATTTGACATAGTTGAGAAGGCAGCATGACAAACATTACACCGTGTGCTAAAAACATTGGAGGATTCAGCAGGTGTTAAAGTTAGATCCTTATTACCTGTATTACTGATCAGTTTGTCTAAAAACCTTCCAAACAGAGTCATTTTTGTGTATAAATTATGCACCAACTCATAAAGAGATCAGCCTGTAGAGACAAATTTGGGACATATTTTACTTTTGCTCTGTTGTAATTGAACCCCCTTTGATGCCGGAAGACTCCTGAAAGAACTGTGCTACCAAACCAACACACAGGCAGGTAAGTAAAGAGTGAGTGGCCTTACACAAGATACTTAGCTTAGCTTTCACATGAAACGTGAAAGACTTCACGAGGCACCAGACAACATGAGCAGGCTTTACTGGTGACATGAGCCTCGAACAGTGGGTTCTGCTTCACTTACCTTGACCTCAGTTGACCACCAGATGTCACTGATCATACTCGGGCCGAGGCTTCAAAGCTTTGAATCCTTTACGGCACAAATAGACGGAAAGCCTCAAAGCTTCACGAGGCTTCATTTTCACATCACTACTTAACAGTCACAGGGGGAAAAACAGCAGAAACAAACACGGGGAGGTTCAGGAAGTAGCAGACGCTCAGCATGAAACGCTGAGAGTTCTGCCGAATAAAGTTCTGCTGAGCTCCATCAAAGATTTGGCCAAGAAGAATCTGCTGTGGCTGACTGGCTTTTAAACTGTGGCTGATTGCTGGGGAGGAGCTGCAGCTTGGTCCAGGTACAATTGGAGGGAAAAGTAGAACAAAGGGGGAGGAGCTGAGTGGCTGACCATGTGGGGTAAAATGAAGGTGACGGGGCAGGAGCAAAACAGGCAGGGAAGAGACAAAGGGAAGAACTGTGACATATCACACACAGTGGTTTTATAATATGGAAAAAACACCTTCAGTTATTTTAGAACTTTTTTATTCTTCTTAATTTTTAATTAAGTTTCATTTAGCCTGAGAAGTGTCTGCAGGTGTAGAATGAACGTAGCCTGAAAGGCAAAACTCAGAGCAAAGTTCGTCCACAAAGAACTGTGCTGTTTCTTAAGCTCACTACTTTGAACCCAAAGTAAAAACTGAAGGAGACAAGAATGAACAGCAGCATTTATTTCTTCTTTTATTTCTTCTTTGGAGGCCGCAGCAAGAGGATGATGAGGATGATGATGATGATGATGATGATGATGATGATGACACATGAGCAAGAAAGAGACTGACAAGAACATAAGCAGATCGTATAAGTTGTCAGTGTTTTTGTAAAGTCACACATAAATGTGCAGATGATGTCAGACAGACAGAGGAAGCGATCAGAGCTGTTTGTGTTGTGTTTGACGGAGGGAATCCTCCGTTTAGAGAAGTGAGAAGTGTCTGGTCTCTCAGTAGAAAGAAGAAAGTGGCAGAACCACCAAACCACCAAAACCTCAGTATGAACATTTTCCACAGTCTGATCTTCTTGTTCTTCCTCTGTGAGTACATTCACTTTGGATTTCTGTCAGTGTCTTTTAGCTATTGTGATGTTTCTCATTAGGATTCTCTGCATAATAGCAGTCAGCGGTTCCCCATGAGGATAATCAGATTTTAAAGAATACCTGTTCACATGTCAACCTTACAAAAGAGTTTAAAAGATGTTGTAGTACTTTCACTGTGCCCTGGGGACCTTTTCTGTGGCTGGTCGTAAAAACCTGTTTTATCTGAGAGCTTATTATAGTTTTTTATGCTTCTACCTGAAATATTAATTAGCAAAAATCAACAGAAATGTTTAGAGCATGTGCATTAGCTCCCCACACACATGACTGAGGACAAAATAAAACAATCCTCCGTTTCTTCTTTCCAAGTGATATTGGACCATGAAAAAATTCTGATAATAAAAATGGTTCTAATCGGTTTGCTGCTTCTTTTGCATTGCTTCTCCATAGGAAAAATGTTTTGGAGCCAGTTTGCCACATGTCGTTATCGCAGAAGCTGCCATACCTCCTCTGTGAAAAAACTGATTCAGTGCTCAGAGCCAATCTTAGGGTTTTATAAAACTCACTAAACAAGCGACTGATCCAGGGAGTCATCATGTAGGATCACTGTACATATCTGAGTTTGATGTATTTATCTGCAAAATAATTAATGATAGATCATTTGTATTTAACAGAAATCAATTGTAAGTAAATGTCTGAGAGAACTGTCATTTGTTCAGACGTCATTTAATCATTTACAGTGAGAAATGGTGAGAATGAAGAATTTTTGAGAAAAGAAAAGATTTGGGGATTGATGCAAGGCTCTCTTTACTTTTCTTAGACACAGAGCGAGAAGGAAAGATTTAGTTACACTGAACCTAAATTAAAACAAACCATTTCAGAGAAGAACTGTTTGTGTGTAAAGGTTCGTGAACATCTGTAGTTTCGGGACAAAGCAGAACAACAGTGGACATTAGAAAGTGCTTGTTCCTCATTTGAAAGATGACAAAATAAGGAAAACTAAGGAACAAACTTATCCAGACACTTTCGCTTATTGTAAAATGTTCATAATGACAATTATATTTTTATCCTTCCAGCAGCTCTGCAGGACGGAAACGCTGTCACATTCTTAGTCTATACAGGAGTTGAAGGAGCAGATGTTACTCTTCTGTGCCCGTTGCCTTCACCTGGAACAGAGAAGTTTTTCTGTAAGGACGAATGTAAAGATGAAGACGTCCTGATAGAAACAAGAGCTCAAAGAGCTCAAAGTGGCAGATATCGCTTCAGGTCTCATGAAGGAGGAACAGTTTCTCTGACCATCACACAGCTGATGAAGTCGGACTCAGGGATGTACAGATGTGGTTTGGGTTCACCTCAGTCATCAGTGGTATACAAGCTGATTAAAATCATCGTCGTAGACGGTGAGTGGCAGGAAAATATTTTTTTATAACTGTCAGCGTCAAGCAAAAAGTGTCATTTATTCAATATACAATAAATAATACTGATAATACTATAACACAATGAACATAACAAAGTCAAATACAATCCAAGAAAAGTGGGGAGATCAGGATGATTTAAAGCTTCAGGTTCTTCTTCCAGCCACAGACTGGTTGGACTGGGCAGCTCCCAGTAACGCTTGTTTGTATTCAACAGCACTGCTGCATGCAAACCATGATCCTTCAAAAGAAAAACCTCTTTCTACAAGGACGGGAAGAAACATCACAGTTCGATGCCTCTTTAACGTCAGTGGCAGCTGGAAGTTTTTCTGTAAGAATCAGTGTGAAGAGAAGGACATTCTCAGTGAAACACACGGGGACACGGCTCAGAGAGGCAGGTACAGGATCAAATATTTATCATTTCCTGCGTATGGATATCTGTATGTGACCATCGCACAGCTGACCACATCCGACTCAGGACGGTACTGGTGCGGCGTGGATAAATCGTACCTGGGGTTTGACATCATTGTCACAGAGGGTGAGTTTTACAAGTTACCTCACCCATTAAATAATAGTAGTAATTTTATTTTTTTTTATACAGTCAAGGCTGGATCCCCAACAGAAGCTCTCACACAACACTGCAAACAGAAACCATAAAAAGAATCATCAGACCTCTCAGATTTACTATACATATATTTATGTGTATGTCATATGATAACTTAATTAAATGTGTGTATGTATATACTGCAGATAGTACGATGCTGTATGCTGGCGTACCTCTGCTCATCACCGCGCTCCTGTTACCAGTGGTTGTGCTGATATTCTGCAGGTGGGGGCCTTGTAAACCTAAAGATGAGCAGATGTGGACTTCTAAAAGTGAGTTGCTGTTGCTGGGATTGTGTTCACACTATATAATACTAAAATATTTTTATCTCATTGGGTTTTTCTAAATGATCACATACACTAAACTCATCAGTGTTCCAGTATAACGTTTTATTCATTGACTAACTTTCTGTGTAATGTAATTATAAATGTGGCTGAAACACTGTCCTCTGGTGGACCCCCTCTGCTCCTGCACTGATGGTCCAATAAGCTCCTCCTGCTTCCTGCTGCTGAATCCCAACAAGTGTGACCAACCTCGTCTGCAAGTTCAACAGTTAATGACACACAACAGAGAGAGATAATAACTTACAGCTGGTCTGTTCCTCAGGGTTGAAGACCAGAGGAAAGAGAGATGGGCAAAACACACAGGTGACTTTCTTCAACACTTTGTTTTCTTTCACTCTCGCTGCTGTCGTCTGATGGAACAGTTTGCAGAACGTTCTGAGTAATTTCAAACTCTGCTAGCAGATTGTATGTACAATACAATACGTGTGTGTGTGTACATGTTTTCAGGTTCCTCTCTATGAGAACGATCCTCAAGCTTTCACAGGTGAAGACTCAGTCTACCTCAGCCTTCATCCAGCCACCAGAGACCTGGACCAAAACTACTCTACACTCACACATGAGGCAGTTTGAGAATCTTTTTAAACATGTAATTTGTTACTGTGCATTTATGGTAAATTCTTTACTCGTGGTTGGACTGTCTGCAAACTGTCTGTTTTTATTAAGCTGCGTTGTGTTTGAGCCAATCAGGTCCTTCGTACACTTAGGACTTTTATGACTGTGACACATTATACATAAGTGGACCTGAGTATCTATCCTTTATTTGTCCGTGTGTCTTGTTTTATAGGTCTCATGTTGTTGTTTAATATCTGTCAGACAAAGAAAAATAAATGAACAAATCACACATTGTAGTTTTTTGCATTGCATTTTAGAAAATACACTTACATGAACCCGTATTATTTGCAGAATACACATACACTCTGATGGATAACATAGGATTATTATTTGTGTCCAGGTGGAAATTAGATTTGCACTGTAATGCAGTATCAACACAATAACATAAAAAACAGAGAGAACAGGACGGATGCATATTGACAAAAACAGAAAACAATTATACCAATCTGTACTAAAAGTAAATTCAGCTCCCATGTATGGCAGAACAAAAACATTTACCCTAAATGTGCATCTCATCTTAATACCAACAAACAGAATACTCAACAAAATATCATGTTCATAAATAACATAACAATTCCTGAGTTCAGACGGGCTTATGTGTGCTGCAGTGTGCAGTAGGTTTGGTTCTGAGCCAAGCTTGCTGAATTAAGCCTCATGTAGATGGAGTCGCCACGTGTGGAGACTGGCAGCTGGTTCTCACGGGTGACAAACTGAAAGTGGAAGCAGCTGTTAATCTGCCAGGCCACTGATAAAAAAAAATATTCAACATTTTTTATTAATGACGTTGTCGATGGCTTTTCTCCCTTTGATTTCCATATACCCCCCATTTTTAATTGTTATATTCATTTATATTATTTGTTAGGACTGTGTTCTTTCTTTGTTTTTTATCAGGTACAATGAGGATCAGTTCCAATGTTGTTGTATTAACTGTATGTAGGATTCAGTACTTGACTGTTTAACAGAAAACCAGTGTGCAGTCGAGGCCCAGGTATTTTAAGTAGCTACTGTAGATCTATAAATTGATTTCCATATTATTTTACTTTTAAACTACATTAATGCACTTTTTACTTCATTTATGTCAAAATACTGAAACTGTTTTTATCAGTAATTCAGGTGAATGGACGCCCAGAGAAATAACTTTCTTAGTAGAGTATTTCTACTTATATTTAGAAGTGGTACTTGTAGTGGAGTCCTTTGTTAAGTAAGTACTTGTTGGTGTCATGGGTGGTGCTAACAAAGTATATTGTGAGCTGTTATAGTGATGTTTGTCTGCTAGTGTAATACATTGAGTACCATGGTGTCATGCAGAGACAGAATGTTAAGTTACCTCTAAAATCTGATTTTCTTTAGTTTGTAGAGGAGCCGCAGTACAACAGCAGCAACACAACAATCACAAAATGAACAGATGCGTTTTAAAATATGTCAAGATACATATGACAATAATCTCAGGAGGGACTGCGAAAGAAATAGAATAGCAGTCTTTGTTAGCATTTGAAGGCAGTAGCTGACACCATGTGCAGAGGAATCCAGCACCCCCCGCAAGGTACAACATCACCTTTGTTAAGAAGGTCCGAGGCCCATGTTACCCCCACAGTTCCAGTATATATTCAGAAACACTCATATGTTCTTCAGCCATTGTTAAAAAAGCTGAAAATACTTCCTAACCATCATCAGCTAACATATTCAAAAAAATTATTTTGCTTCCATCTGCACTCCCTCCATGAAAAGCTAATTGAAAAGAGGACTATTAACAGGTACCTGTTTGCTGGTCTAGGGAAGCTGATGAAAAAGGTCTTAAACTTGTTGGTGTTGAGGTTGATGGTGGGACTGATGTTGAAAAGAGTTGGAGAGTCCAGATTCCAGGTTTGGAAGTGGTCGGAGCTGTCAAAAGATGATAAATACTTAACTTAGCCAGCTAGCAACCATAGCTAGTTTGCTGCGTTACTGCATTAGATACACATTTCTGGTTGTTACAATATGTTCATACAATTCAGGTTTGGTTTCAAAGGCAGCATTTTATTGGTTATAAAACAGATTTAATAAACTAACTGCTTGGTTTTGTAGCACATTATGTTGACACTTCTGTCCATTCTGCAAAATTATTGTAGCAATCACACATTCACATTAATTCACATTAATTCCTAAAAGCTTTTTACTGAAGTTCTTGTTGTACTCATAGTTGCAGTAGTGGTCTGTGTGTCACCTCATTTTTTATCTTTGTATCTGTCTAGCAAATCAGATAAGGAAATGTTCACAATTTTTCAAGCCAGCTGCTCGTCTGAACACTAAAAGTTTTTATTTGCTGCGATCACTCCGCCTGTCCTTTCAGGCCTTTAGACTTTTGTAGAACATACAGCAATGATCAGTGTTCTGTAGTCTCATCAAAGGGAGTTGCTAAAAAACGTCATGTTTGCCATGTGTAAAATGTTATCCTCTACTAACTGGTGTACCTGTAAACTGGTAAGTGACTTCAGCGGAAGCTGGTAACAAACTCCCTGAACTGGATCTTAAAGTCTGTGTTGTTAGTGTGGACGCTAACGCCACTGTTGCTAACAAAGGTCGGATAGTCTCGACCGGTTCAGAAGGCGTTGGAGCTGTGAACAACGAAAAGAAAAATGAGAGAGGTCTCAATAAAGATTTAGATTAAATGCTTTTAAAAACAGACAAAGACTTAATACAAAACCAAATCTCACCATCAGTAAAAATGAGGTCAAAGCTTTGCAATGAAGCTGAAGACAAAGATTCACCCAGAACACGTGTAGCGTCCTGAGTCGGACTTTCGATGGTTATGTGCAGAATAAGACTATTTATGTCAGATTCATTTGTATATTTGAGGCTGTATCTGCCAATCTGGGCTTGATCTTCTGTTTTTTAATGAAAGAATGTTTTCTTCATCTCTACATCTCTCCTTACGGAGGAACTTTATACTCTTAGAGAAAGAAAAAATGCATGAAACTTGGACTTCTTCTCCTTCAACTCCTGAATGCACGTTGATTACTTCGGTTCCTCCATACTGCTGGGCTGTAGAGATGAACAATAGTTAGTTACTGCTCCTACCTTCTGTTAGATGATTTCCTTCACTTCACATCACATTTACACAGACCTACAGACTCGGACTAGGAGCATAAGAAACTCACCATCTCAAACTCTGATCTCAAATTCCCCAAATGAATCTGGAAACAAAGGTCTGCCAACCCCAAACTTGTACCGTCCTGAGTCTGATTTCTTCAGCTGGGCGACAGTCACAAACATAAATCCTGCTGTAGGTGCTGTGTTTTTAAATTCTATGCCGTATCTGCCGCTCTGAGCTCTGTTCTCATACGTGTCAATGAGAATGTTTCCCTCTTTACATTCTCTCCTACAGAAGAATTTCCTGCTTCCAGAGGAAGAGAAGCCCCATGACAGTTAATGATTTTGTATAAAAAGTTATCTCAGGCCACATTACAGTTTAGAGTTTACTGCCTAGAAGTTTGCTAAATAAGTCAAAGCCCAGACTGGATATAGGTCTATAACTGATAAATATAACAATAAAGCTGCTGCTTCTTCTTCCTTTCAAGTTTACGTGATGTCTGCTTTAAGCTACGGATTTGTGAGTTGTACCTTTCTCCTGATTAACTACCTTCTTTTTTACAGGGGCAACAGTTTAAAGTATAGTCCACAGAGAAGCTGCAGCATTATCAACAATATATTCAACCTGTGCAGCAGTAAAGTTGGTATCACTGTTCTCCTCTATGTAGGTAGATGCTCAGTGGGAGGAAAGTTTGCCGCTGTACATTAAAATGTATAATTATGCATACATACAGCATAGAGTATACATGAAGTCACACAAACCTCCAGCCTCATTTATCCATTTATCATATTCACCATCATGTTACATGTGAATCTAAGAGACACAGAAAGGAAACGTTAAAACCTCTATGTTTTTTTCTATGACATAGTGGAAAGAGTTGAGTGACAGAATTTCACACTTTCTTGGTAGAGTATCAGTGCAGAGAATCTGTTTTGTCGTGTTGTCGTGTTGCAGTGTGCCTATCTGTAATTATCTGACCCCTAAACTCTGACATTTCCAAGGTTATAGCAGCATGTTCAAATGTGTTTGAATGCCTTTCCACACAAATAGTGCTGCGCTGTATATGACCTTACCTTCTACCTAATCTGCTCAAACTAATTCTGTGTTAGTGTGTCAGGGAATCTTGGCTGTTTCATTTTAGATTTTGCAGCTGTAAGGGTGTTTTATTCAAAAAGGCCCTTTAAAACATTACTTAATAATTGCCTATAAAACAAACTGTGCTTCCGTTTTCTTTTCTTTGTCTTCTAAGTTTAAAAGTCAAAGAAAATTATTAAAACCACGAATAAAAAAAATGAACTTATATATATATATACATATATACTTTTATGTATATGCTGTATATTACAGCTGGCTTGTTTCTCTCTACCACTTTACATTTGCTAATATTTGAGTGTTTACACAAAGCTGTCTATTGTTTTTGGAGGAAAAAAGTGGTTCCTCTTCTTCAGTGAAGAAGAAAGACTGTTACACCACCATGAAATTCTTCTTCTGAAACACTTCTGTCTGCTTCTTCCTCCTCTGTAAGGACATTTACTTTGTATTTCTGAAACTTCCTCGATAGTTTAAACTCCAGTTGCTGCTATACAAGATAGAATGACAGAAGAGAAGATAGTCATGTCAGCAGTTCACAGTGTGAAACTCCAGAACCCAAATCACATCCAGAAAAAATCTCAGGTAAACTTAGAGGGTCAGGTAGAGTAACTAGAGTCAGCGGTCAGAAAAAAACAGGTTGGTACACAACAGGATCTCCAGAATAAACAGATTCATGAGGTGGAGCTGTGGAGGAGAGCTGAAGCACATGAATAAGGTAATGAATAGGGTACTGCACTACTGGAATGTTTAATTAAAGAAAGTGGTTAGAGGTAAAACCACTGAGGAGAAAAATCCTGGAAGAAGAAGTTGCCATACCTCCCATTCACCCGGGAGCGCTCAACTGGGACCTGGAGAAAACACAACAACCATTGTGCCAGGCCCATGTGCTCAATGAATTAAGCTCTGAGTATTGAACCAATTTTTAATAGTCAAAGGGAACCCCCAAAAGGGTTCCCAGCTTCATGAAGCCTCGTTTGGCCATCAGTACGTGTCAGTAACAAAATTCACACAGATGAGTCACAGTCTGAGTTATCTTCTAAAAGACCAAACCAAAGTCCTAGTCCACAAGCCAATATCCAAAACCCAGAATATTCAGAGCCAGAGAGGAGGAAGAGCAAATAACCAAGACCAAGAGAACCAGAATCAAAAAGATTCGCCCAAACCAGAAAACACAAAATCACAGTGACTGTGGGGGAGTTGCTGCTTATGGGTGTATACCAGGTGAAACCAATAAGGCTGATTATGCTGGAAGAAGTAAAGAGAACAGGACTGAATACTAGACATACAAAAAGTTGCTTAGGATTTCAAAATAAAAGCCCATAATCAGGAAGTAAGACTGGAATCATAACACTGGCTAAATAAATAAAGAAATAAAAGAGAAAATATTGCTGTTGTAACATGGATGGTTTCTTGAAGAACTGGAACTCAAACAAGACACTCTATCAGTCTTACTTACTCTTGTAGTCTGTCAGTGCAAGTGAACAATATAGATGTCAAAAACATAAGGTCAGTTCCCCCTTTTGTGGAAAAATGTTGAAAATTAGTTTCATCATCTTAAGCATGTGGCAACTATTTCAATGTGAGATAAGCGTACCTGGACACTGCTTTTGCAAAGACAACCAGAGATTCCTCACAGTAGTGCTTGAGGTCAAAGCTATACCATCTACAGTAGAGTAACTATGTGGTGAGATAGCATTTAACCCCAGATACAATATCGTGTATTTTGTCTAAGAATCACAGGACACCCAGGCTTTTGTGTCTTTTAAAGATAGCGTTTAGGTAGAGAGAGTAACTAACTGCTTTAGTTGTGGTGCACACTTTTTCTTTGTCTTCTTGGAGGACTTGATTTTATGACCACATTTGATGTATTTATTAAATAATTGCTTAACCAGTGAACTAAAGATCCACTCTTAAAACACATCAGTTACTCTGATATTGAGATTACCATTAGTGAAAAACCTTTAAACAAAGTATTAAAGATGTCCTTAATGCTACACTAATAGAAAATGGTATTCTCGTGCCTGCCCCTGTATCTCCAATCATCCCTGCAGTTTTATTTGAAGCTACATCTACAGAAACTACTCAAATCTCGAATGTCAGAAGTGGTCATTGGGGTGAGATGAAGAAACTTAGCACTGCAAGATAAGCAGCATCAAAAAAAGAAACAAATGCTGTTCGAACATGAACATGTTGACACATACAAAACAACAAGCTGCTCTGTCAGTTTCTGCAAGCGAACCATTCATTTTAAATGTGTGGTAACCATTTCAATGAGCATGCCTACACCTTGCTTTTGCAAAGTGTGTTGGTAGGGTAGGTGCAGAAAGCTTACTTTGCTTTGAGCATTGATGACAGTTAAGAACGGAAGCTACAATATGCTTTCAGATGTCTTTTCTACGCCTACAAGATCTTATAAGTGCAGTACCTGTGTAGATGTATCTGTTGTGCTTGATGTGTTCATTTGATCTAAGTGATTGCTTTAGATCAATCTGCTTATGGGTGGGGTGCATTATTCCTCTGTGCAGTCTTACAGGTATTCTGGACGATTCTCCCCATTTTCCTCTAATTCCTCACACTTACAAACTGAACTTCAAAAGCTTGTCTGTGTAGACTTTGAATTACAGTACAAGCCTGTGGTACATAGTCTGTAAGTAAAGATCTGATATGGATGTGGTGAGTTAAGGTAAAACACCTTTAGAGATGGGGTCTGAGACACATGGTGGTGGTTTGAATTACTTGTTGAAATTAGATCTAGGGGGAAACTGCAGTGTAAGTAGGATTGAGTTCTCTAGATTTTAACAGTATCTAGAGCTGTTAGGCAAGTAGAGTCATCAGTGCCAGTAGAAGGGAACGTCTGATGTCTTTATCCACGTCTTCTCTTCTCCTGTGTCTTCTATCTTTAGGTCTTTGTGGATCCATTGCTATAAAACAACTGAATTGACCCATTACTCTTTAATCTACATATATCTACGGTTTTGATTCACGTGTAGACACTTTATGCCAACACACAACAACCGAAAAGAGCTGCCGTTTATTTCCTTGTGTGCACACATTCCTGTATGGTGACAAAACAGCCAATGAGCATCATCGATTTCACTTGTGCCAATGAATGTCATAACACACCGAGTGGTGTGTCATGTATGAAGAGGGGACTCTATCATTTAGAGAAGTGAGAAGTTCCTTGTTTATCACATGGATGCAGCATTAAACTATCAGAGCCTTAACATGAAAATCCTTCACACTTTTATCCTCTTCTTCTTCCTCTGTGAGTACATTCACTTTGAAATTCTGTCACTTCCTCCAGCTTTTTGTATCGTCTGTCTTTCGGTGCCAGTGCAGTTTCTGATGAGTGATTAGTGTTACCTTTAAATATTCTGATAGTTTTTTAGTTATAAACTAGGAAACACAGATACAGTTAAGATTGTAAGAAGCATTTGGCTTCTTGTACATTGGATTAAAAAGGAACACTGTTAATGCTTCCTGAGCAATAGTAGAGAACAAAGATATTTAGGAAAATTTGAGCATATCCTTGGTTCCTTCAATGCTTCTTCAAATTAAACATTTAATGAGGAGCACTGTGTGCACCAAAGAAAAAATCCAAAAAAGAACAATTTCTGATGAAAATAGAACATTTAATTTGATTTCACTGCTGACGAAGCTTTAATCAGCTCCAGGGGACTCAGTCAATGACAAATCAAAAGATGTAGGTGATATTGAGCAAATAGTGCTATTATGCAATTAGATATGTGAGCTCTGCTGTCCTCAGTCTCATGTACATGTAAACTGCATTCATGGCCACATTTTTACAGCAATTAAACAGTCTGCTAAATTAACATTCACATTTCAAATTATCTGGAGGAGATTTATGTTTGATTGGATGAAACCTTTATACTGGTAAACTCAGCAGGACGAATAAAAGCTGATGGATCCAACTGAGAAAACAACAAAAAGCAGGTTGTACATGAAGTAGAAAGCAGAAGCAGCTGACTCTCTATCTCTCCAACAGCTCTGCAGGATGGAAACCCCGTCAGTGCACTGACTGTCTATGCAGGAGTTGAAGAAGAAAATGTTACTGTTAAATGTTCATTTTCTTCATCTGAAACCAGGAAGTTTTTATGTAAAGACGAATGTGAAGGAAAAAACATCCTCATTGAAACAACTGGTGAAAGGCGTGAACTTGGCAGATACAGCATCAGATCTAAAGGAGGAAATCTCTCTGTGACCATCACACAGCTGACCAGCTCTGACTCAGGTCTGTACATGTGTGGTATGGGACAAACTCTGTCAGCAGCTTCATTCCGGCAGTTTGAAGTCGTCGTTGTAGACGGTGAGTTTCTGCTAAAAGTCATGAAAATGTGTTTGTTTTCTCTTAAGGTCTAAGGAAAGGTTTCAGTGTTCACTTACTTATTTAACGAACATGTATTTATTATTTTGTATTTTAAGTCAATGTTTTAAACTGAATAAATGTTCAGAACTACAGTTCTGCTGTGAAGTAACTAATGTACTGAAAAGGTGAAATCAGATGATGATGAATTTTAATCAGGGTCAGCAGCTGGCAGATGAAAACACGCATTTCTATATTATCAGTGTCACAGTTCCTATCTCTTTGTGCTCTTATTTATAACTGTGACCATTTATATTTTTACTCTGTGTACACTCCATCACAAAACATTAACAGTATATGATTATAAAATTCACCTCGAAGCAGCAAAGTGACAGGTCAACAGGAAGAAAACAATAAAAAGGTGGATGAATAGATAAGAAGATAAAAAAAGAAAAGAAAGCCACTGCTGACCAAAAGAACACAAACTCACATTTGCTGTGGACTTACGAGACAAAAGTGAAAGTTTTTTAGAAGGTGTGAATGAAATAAAACTAACACAGCGTTTCTTAGACAGAGCATCATACCAACAGACACGGTGGTGGTAGCGTGATGGTCTGGGGCTTCTTTGCAGTTTTAGGACCAGGATGACTTACTGTGTTTAATTGAACCATTAACTCTACCAGAAAATGTCCCACCATTAGTTCATGACTTTAAATTAAAGTGCATTTGGATTATGCTGCAGGACAATAACCCAATACATTCCACCTCTGAATGGCTCAAACAAAATTAAGATTTTGGAGTCCAGGCTTAAATTTGATAGGTCAGGTGTGGACAACTTTTTTTTCCCATAATTAAATCATTAAATGAAAAACAGTTTTGCTTTGTGCAAAGAAAGTGTAACAATAATGCAAAGAATAAAAAATTCTAAATGTTTTTTAAAGGATCTGCATAAACAATGATCTTTATATTAACTGTTAAAACTGTTTTAACTATTGTGATCACATTTAATAATTTTAATTAAACTAATTCATGTTTGTTTAACTTTTCAACAGAAATCTTAAAGGGAAACACCAGTCCTTCGAAAAAGAAAATCCTTTTAACAACAACTGGAAGAAGTATCAAAGTTAAATGCACCTTTACTTTCACTGGAAGCAGGAAGTTCTTATGTAAAGAACCGTGTGGAGAAGAGGACATTCTTGTTCAGACAAATAGAAGCAGCACTCAGAGAAGCAGGTACAGCATCAGATATTTAAAACTAATGGTTCGTACAGGAGGATCAGCGTATGTGACCATCAGCCAGCTGACAGAGTCTGACTCAGGATGGTACCGGTGTGGTCTTGACGGATCCTTCCTGAAGTTTCACATCATTGTCCAAAATGGTGAGTTTCACGTACAGTACATGTAGTATAATGCTTGTCCAATCCCAACAGACATGACAAGGTCTTATCAAGCATGTGAATAATGTTGATGTTTGGTCAATATCAGCATTAAAATGTAATATTGGAAAATAACGGTATCAGTTTTTACTCTTCTAATGACACAACTTTTACATACAATGCACATATTATACATCAAACTCTTCTTCTACTTCTCCTCTCTCTCAAAATGTCAAAATATGACAAATCCTAAGTATTGTTTTTGAGATATTTTTGTTTGTTTGGCACACCTGGAAATAATGTTTAAAGTTTAAGTATGCATGATAGGAGATATTCAACATTAGTTACCTAAAATAATTAAGTTTTTCTTTTTTTTACGAGGGAGGCCCGCATATATTGGTATCAATTTATATCAGTATCAGCAATTAAGAGGTAGACAATATCAGTATATCGGATATCGGTAAAAAAGTCAATATCGATCATCCCTAATATATATATATATATCTACATATATATATATTTACTTTCCGCAGATCCTTTGATGCTGTATGTTGGCATGGCTCTGATCATCACTGCGTTCCTGTTATCAATTGTTGTCCTGATGTTCTTCAGGAAGTGGTTGAAATGTAAAGACGCACTGGAAGATGCAGACAGACATGCAGGTAGGCAAGCAGACGAGCGTTTGACCTTCTAAAATATTCACAACACTTGCAAACAGAATTTTGTAAATTTGTACATCAACCAGTTTGACAGGACTCATCTGCAAAAATGATTTGTCTGTTCCACAGATTTGGAGACCAGAGTAAACGAGGAGGTAACTTTCTTTAAGTCTTTATTTGTTTTTCACTCTTGGCCAAGATGGAACAATTTACAGAACCCATAAAAATTCAGTTAGGCACATGATAAAGATGACTTCCCATGTGGAAACTAAAACATAAAAAACAATATTATTGTGTGAGAGGTTCAGACAGACAGGGTGTGAGTATACTGTATGTGCAACACAAACACTTATTTACCATCAGTTAAACTCATTGTTACACATACAGGGAAAAAAAGCACATAGAGAATAAATAATAAATATTGTACTTGTCAAAAAGTCAAAAAGTCGTGTCAAAAGTTTGAAGTTTCATGTTTCCTGCTTTTAAATATGGCTATAATTCACAGGAGCAGTTAAAACAGTTAATGTGTAAAAACGGGGCAGGCGAGCGAATCCTGAGTTTTCAGTAGGTGAAGAAACACAGCGAGAGAAAGCAAGTAGCTGACAGAGCAACCGGCAGAACATCAGGACAACAACAATGGGAACATGACAAAAAGGACAAGGGAGACATGAAAAGAATGAGGTAATGACGGGAGTGTTAACAGTGACAGGGAGCGGGGGCGTAACCAGGACAGTGAATGTAAACAGGAGAAAACAGGTAGAACACAGGAACAGAGAGAGAAACAGAGACGAGCTACAGAACACGACAGGTGATGAATACAGGAAACAAATCATGACACAGAACTACCTCTTCCATTTTCTCACGTCTATTTTCAACAAATCAAGCTGAGTACACGTCGTCATGTATGAGTGAAGTTTACAACAGATGTTTCAAGAACCTGTTTGTTTTCAGATTGTTCTCTACGAGAACCATCCTAGACTCTCCACATCAGAAGACTCCGTCTACCAGAACCTCCATCCAGACACCTGCGATCAAAACGAAATCTACTGTACAATCTGATACACACAACGTACATGCTGCATCATTTTGTGTGTTTGTTATGTATCGTGTTCTTTGCGTTTGACACTGGTTTTCATTGTGAGGTGGATGATGTGATCGGCAGAACCTAACAGAAGGCAGGGTCCATAACCCACACAGCACATCCCTCACAGTCTCTTACAAATACTTTCTTTATTCACCATTGCACTGACTGCTAATATCACTTTTGTCAGTTTACAGTAATATATTGTCATTTTTACTGTAATTCTACTTTTCTTTGTGTGTTGTTTTGTAAAACCTATAAAAATAATGTTTTCTGTAGCTTCTCTGTTTGTATGTTCATTCAAATGTGAGTAAAACTTAACAGGAAAAATCTCTTAAGTTACGAATGTTCCATTTTCATTTTCACCTACAAACAGAGAATCCAAGTGAAGAAGCTGGAGAAATACCAAGGGAGGAGAGAGGAGCTGGAAAAGGTTTTGGGAGGTGAAGCGTGAACAGTGGCCTCGTTTAGGAGCTCGTTATAAACTGCTGACATCTAGTGGGCACATGCTGCGTAGCAAACAGATCCTGATATCACAAGTTTCCTGCTGTCGAGCACAATTATCCTGGAAACGTAGAAGCTGGTAATGATGTAACAGGTATAACTGACTGTGGCAGTGTCTGAATAAAGTTATTCATAGGTGTGATAAAGATAGACTTTTGTTGACTTTACATGTGCTTATGTGACAGGTGAAAGCAGGTGAACGTTTTTTACACTGTTGAGGCTTCAGTATGACACAGTACAGTAACTGATGTACAGTATGAACAACAGAAGACAAACGTATTCTGTAAAGAGAGCAGAGATGGGTGTGGTTTGGAGGAGGGACTCCATCTTGAGATGAGAGTGATGAAGTGAGAAGTTCCTGGTTTATCATTAAGAGTCAAACCATCAGAACCGCAACATGAGAAACCTCCACACTTTAATCTGCTTCCTCTTCCTCTGTGAGTACAGTCACTTTGTATTATATATATCTATATATATATATATATATAGATATATATAGATATATATATATATATATTCACATTTGGAGTACTTTGATTCATCCAGTGAGTCCAGTCTTATTATAGAATCGTAGTTATGAACTATGTAATGTGTTTTGTGGATTTGGAGAAGGCATTCGACCGTGTCCCCCGAGGGATTCTGTGGGGTGTGCTCCAAGAGTACGG
>JAUYWH010019246.1:0-29804 GCA_034779795.1 Ctenopoma multispine
ATTTACAATTTTGTTTTTCAGTTACAGTTTTGTTTTTCAAATTGACAAACCTAATGGCCCCGTAATAGCACCATAGATTTTCAGCCCATTCATAATGTTGAATCTGCAGCTGACCAATCTGTCACAGAAGCCACTGTAATTGGCTGCTCATCTTAACCAATCACTGTACATGCAGAGACTCAGTGACACCTACAACTTCTTATCAGATGTAATCTGGATGTGAAGTTGCTATAAAGCGTCTGTGAAGAGCGAGAGTGGTGTGAGAAAAGTAAGAAAACTCTGCCAAGTGCTGCTTTGTTGACAGTTTGTATATCTGCAGTCCTACATCTTCTTCTACTGTCTCTTTTTGATGGGTGGACACAGATACTGCCACCTGCTGGTACTAAGATTTGTTTCCTGACTGAGGCAGGTGCTGAGTTTGGAGCCAATCAGGGGGATGTTTTTTGTTTTCCATGAATGTTTAGAAGTTTCCATTTAACAGTATCAACATCATTCATTAAAAAATGATTTACAAGAGTATATAATTTAATGTAGATGTTGTGAAGAGTTGTTTCAGAGTCAAAGGATTCTTTGTGGGGTCAGACTTATGTTTGATTTTTTTATGTCTGTTTATTCCTTTAATTGTAGTCGTATAAAATGTTTTATTCTCATGTTGAATTTATGTTTTTCAGTTTTATTGTTTTAATCAGTTTAATTGTTTAATTACATATTTTACTCTGTTACATTTAAACCTTTAATAAGTAACTTAAGCCAGTGTTGACATGAGACATGAATCAGTCCACTCTGCTGCACTCAGCCCTCCCTCTCCTTGCTACACTCTGCTACCATCTGCTGCTCTTCACCACACTGTACAATCCTTCACAGAATATTTATTGTTTTTTAAATAATCAATAGTATCATTATTATTTGAAATTTATTGGATCAGCAGGTACATTAGACATTAGGATAATGTTTATTTATATAAGACATAAGTCATAATTACAGTTATTTACAGATCTGAATTTCTGTGTAACTTCTAAAGACGAACTTCACACAGTGTTTTGTGACTTGTTTTGAAGCCACTGATTAAGTTACACTGTGTAGCTGCAGAGATGTCATGTGACAGGATGATTTGTTGATGTTTTTGGCTTCCACCTAAAAGTTCTGACACTAAAATAACCTCTGATTATCATTTTTATTATTGGTTATCGATGTGTTCCGTGTTTTTGTGCTTATTTTACTTTAATAAAACATCTCAATGTGTTAATTTTCAGCTACTGTAATTAACAATGTGAAGCTCTGTTTTATAAATTTGTTATTTTAGAACAGGAGAACGATTTGTTCTTTAAGTCTCAACGTTTCTTTAATTATCTTCATATTAAGTTTATGAATAAAGTCATTTAGTAAATCTGTAGAGTTTATCTGTGTTTCTATAGACAACACAACATTTACCAACATGAACTTCAACATTTTGAGGATCATCAAGCAGCCATAAGGCATTCATATAAGATGAACTGTGCTTGGAAAAGAGACGAGAACAGGTTGTAAAAGGAGGAGGAGTTAAAAGTAAAGAGTAAATTAAATTAGATTTTTTTTCTCAGTTTCCAGTAATGGTTGTTTGTTTTTAAAAAACTCCACAGAAGATGGTGTGTTTATTTTTTAACCTCCATAATACTTACGTATTTATTTCACATGAAATTAATAAAAAATGGGGTGAATCGCTGCGGCAAACTGACAAAAAGATGTGTTTTTGGGTTTACAATACTTTTCTGTGGATTTTACTTGATGGTTTTTGTGTAAATTTCACAGCCATTTCTTACAGTGTTATTAAACTAAATTTAAACAGTTGTCAATAGAAATTCTTCCATTGCCTCTCAGAGCACCTGAAAGGCAATGGAAGAAATCCAAGTGTTCGGCTGAACTTAGTAAGTATAAATCTCTCTTAACATTCTTCTCTGCTGCTGTCAGCACTGCAAAAACGACATACTTCCAGGATAAGGTAAGCAACTGCACAGACACTCGTAAACTATTATCTACCTTCAACCGCCTCCTGAATCCTCCCCCCCATCCACTCTCTACTTCTTTCTCACCTGAAGACTTTGCTACCTTCTTCACAGAGAAGGTGGCTATCAGCAAACAATTCTCGCCCCAAAACCCCAGACCCCACCACTTTGTTACCCCTAAAACTGGAACTCTGTCTGCCTTCACTCCGCTCTCGGAATCAGACATGTCTAAGCTTCTCCAGTCAAGTTACCCCACCACCTGCTCACTGGACCCCATCCCCTCACACCTCTTTCAGTCCATTCAACCCACCACAACTTTTGCTCTGACACATGTCCTAAATTCTTCACTTGCAATATGAACACTTCCCACTGCATTCAAACAGGCTCTCATTGTTCCCCTGCTCAAAAAACCCACACTAAACCCTTCCCTACCGGACAGTTACTGCCCAGTCTCCAACCTTCCATTTCTTTCTGAAATTCTTGAAAAAGCCGTCCTGGCACATCTCTCCATGAGCATGAATTATTAGACCCGTTTCAGTCTGGTTTCAGGAAAGGACACTCGAATAAAACCTCCCTCCTGGTGGATGACCTTCTCGCTGCAAGAGCTGCTCACAGATCATCTGTCCTCATCCAACTGGATTTTACTGCTGCCTTTGGTTCGGTTAATCACCAGATTCTTCTCACCACACTGTCAGATTTAGGAATTACAGGAACCGTACTGAATTGGTTCACCTCTTATCTTCAAGACAGGTCCTTTCAGGTTTAATGGAGAAGTGAGACATTCACACTCTCTAAGGTAACCACAGGGGTTCCACAAGGCTCTGTCCTTGGCCCCCTTCTTTTTTTCACTATACACTCGCTCAGTTGGTCACATCATCCAATCCCATGGCTTTTCTTATCACTCCTATGCTGAAAATTTCAGCCTGTCTCAGACATATAGGCAGGGATGTCTGAGCGACACCTCCAATTGAACTTATCCAAAACTGAGATCCTGATATTTCCTGGCAACTACTCCCCTCAGCAAAACATCTCAACTCAAATTGGCTCGCTACTGCTAACACCTACACTCCTGCACGCCCTCTTAGATCTGCAAATGAGAGGAGACTAAAAATCCCTTCATCACGGGGTCTCCGAGCCCAATTGAGTCTATTCTCCTTTGTTGTCGCTGGCTGGTGGAACCACTTGCCCTGCTCAATTCGACTAGCTGGGACTATCACTATCTTTAAAAACATTTAAAAACTCACTTGTTTAAAAAGTATTTCAATGAGTCTAACTCTCTCTCTCTCACACACACATACACACACACACACACAAATTGTCTTAACAGTTCCTTTCTATGTGTTCTTAAAGACAACAAAACATTTACCAACATGAACTTCAACATTTTGAGGATCATCTGTGTCTAAATGTTTCTGTTCATCAAGCGGACGTTTTCTCACCTCCTTAGCAACAGTAACCAAGGGGCGGGGCTTAGCAACGGTTCAGTTTGTCTCGTGAGAACCAAGAGTTACCGCGAGATGGAACAAGATGGCGGCGACAGTTACAAAAAACCACAGCGTGAATTTCATCGATAAGGACCAGAACAAAAACGGAATAAACATGGAGGACCTGGACACGGATTTTACTGAACAGCATTTATGCAAACGAGGTCTGAAGGAGGAAATCAAGGACTGCAGCATAGAGGGTTTTACCGAACAGATCAAGTACCAAAGAAAAGAGGAAAACCAGGACCCGGACTATATAGAACAGCCCGACTACAAGACTGAGATCAAGAAGGAGGACCAGGAGTCAGATTTCATGAACCCGGATCACCACAATACTAGTATAAAGGAGGAGAACCAGGACCTGGGTTTTATTCAACAGCCCGAGTACAAGATTGAAATTAAGGAGGAGGACCAGGAGTCAGATTTCATGAATCAGGATCACCACAGTACCAGTATAAAGGAGGAGGACCAGGACCAGCAGAGCATCGACCCTGCTGGTTCCACAGAACATCAGGTAAAAACTGTTCATAACGAGACTAAAACCACACCTTAGACATTTTTTACAGTAGGATTAACAAACACTACCAGTGAAATGTTTGGACACACACCATGCTTTACATGAAAGATACATGTCTTCAGTTGTGTTACCATCATTGCACATGTTTTTCTAATGATCTGTTCTCCTTTTAAATTAATACATTTATAATCATAACATGCTATTGGAAGACAGTATTAATGTTTGCAGAATTTAGGCCTGTATGTTCTGAAATATTCTTTTTTTCAGCTACAACAGTCATTTACAATATGAACAAAGTCTACACATTCATTCTGAACAATTTAATGTTATGAAATCTGCTTTTCTTTCACAAACATGGTCATTTCTATGTATCCAAACTTTTGACTGGTAGTGTACATACATATGCTCTGTTTTATAACTATTTTATTTTCATTGTTGTTCGTAATGTTCCTTCAAGCTACATTTCTCATCATTACAGACTAGACACAAACACTTTGTTGTTACAGTCATTATATAAAGTCAAATTGTTTTATTGTTTACATTCAGGCTGTAGAAGTAACGAACCAGAACCAGGACCTGGATTTCACTGAACAACACCAGTACAAAAGTGAAATCAAGGAAGAGGACCAGGAGTCAGATTTCGAGGATCAGGATCACCACAATACCAGTATAAAGGAGGAGGACCAGGATCCGGACCAGCAGAGCATCAACCCCGCTGGTTCCACAAATCATCAGGTGAAAACTGTTCATAACCAGACTAAAGAGACAAGGATGAAGTCTAAACGTCAAGAAATTTACTTTGTTTTAAAAAATGTTTATTTATTAGTTTTGACAAATAGTACAAATACCTTCAAAGTATCATATTTACTGCTGTGACTTTCAGTGGGAACAGTGTTGTTTTTAGCCAGTGCGTCAAAGTTTAGTTGTGACAGTTCCTTAAGACAGATCTGTGGTGTTCATCTGTTAAAGGGGGTCTGTGCCAAGCTTTGTCGATTTTAATCACGATGAACGTCTGCTCACACATGTAGGTAGAGCCAAACAACACCAGCATCTTCTGCGCCATATTCCGGATGTTTGGAAAATATGGTTTTGCTTAATAAAGTGAAAAACTCATCCTGTTTAGAGGGAGTTGAACTTTGGGGTCACATTGAAGTTCCAATTGCAACTCCTGTGGTGCTGATCCTTCATTATCTGAAAATTGTCATCAATCCCTCTGATTAAAATCCTTTCTGTCTTTTATGTTGTTACTTTCATCCAGTGCCAGAAAATGTAAAAAAATTAGATGATATCTGTGATGCTGAAGTCATATTCGGTGGTCGCACGTCGTCTCAAACAGTTTGCACTGAAACACTGGCTGCTGTTGACACTCAGAAAACTAAAGACCTGGCCTTCAGAGGACCCGGTATTTAAAGACTGGATCAGGTTGGTAGTAGGGAATAATCGACAGGTTTACCGTTTGGTTTGTAAATAAACAGAAACGTATGGAGGTTAACACTCTGCACTAGTCATAATTCAGGAGAAGTTTTCCATCCAGATGAAGATGATGTGTGCCTGGTAAACAAAGAAGAGCAGGGGGTTGGTTTAAAGTTGCTTTTAACACAGACAGTTTCTAACTTTTCTAGCAGTTTTTAAGCTCCAGGTGGACACTGACACAAACACTGCAGCTCTTTAGGACTGGGCTTGCCCACCTCTGTCTTAAAGGAATCATGGTGTTCATGTGTGTCTTTTAATAACTGCAGTCAATAAAACAACTGAACTATTATACAAAGGTGTTTGACGCAATTTATTTTACTCTGACTGCTGGTAGGTGCATGCACGTCTCAATCAGGAGCTCCACTACGCGTGATACAGTAGATTAGTAAACGTTAACATGTGGAGACAGAAATGACATAAGATAAATAACATAAGGCTGTTTAGTCGGTTTAATAAAAGGACAACGTACAGACCTGTTCTCTAGGAAAGGAAACCTTAAATGACTTCTGTTGTGATCTGGTGCTTTATAGAAAATAGAATAAAATACGATTAACTAGACCAAGGGGTGCGGAAAACCTTCCTAATGTAATGTTAGGGGAAACATTGGAAACACAAGGCATACACTTTGATTATTGATGTGTCAGATTTTTAGGCTGTCAGGGCTGAAACATCTGTCACTAAACAGTCTAGTTAAATACAGCAGTCAGCTTTGTCACACGATTTATTCTGGCCGGTGGAAAACTGCAGCACCTGAATGATTATTTAAATTTTTAATTTTAACTCCAAAATCTGAGACAGCCTTAGTGTCTGAGGTTATTGTTGCTCAAATCTGTGCAGAACTTGTTCATCTCTGCTTTCTGTGCTGCCACCACCATTACACTCCAAACCAAACGGCACGGCTGCATCAGCGGCAGATCTCGAGGTGACCACGCAGTCCTTCCAGGAAGGTGCAGTGTAGCCTTTTTTTCTAAAATATTGCAGTGACATTTTTAGGCAGTTGCCTCTTTTTCACAATTTATTTATTGAGAATAACATCACTGTACTGACTGAGTTTGCAAAATTGTGCCATATACATCATAAAAAGGTATTAAATCTAACTTCAGGATTTATGTATATACTCTGTGGACTTATTTGTACCAATATTTTAAGGGCCGGCTGAAATGGCCCAGAGCTTCTCCTTCTCCTTTTTTCTGGCTGCTCCCCACTAAGCCTTAAGCTTGCCGTCTACACTCTTATTGTGTGCAGATAAGACCTTTTTCAACATTATTTAGTAAAATCAATTTTTTGTTTGTCCTGATTATTATGTAGAATAATATGAAATTCCAGTGTCCTTTAAAAGCTGGATAACATTTCCATACACGGGCAGTGTTTAAGGTAGTGGTTGCTACTGCAACTGGCTCACTGCTTCTACTACAGCAGTGAGCCAGATTGGACTTTTATTGTGTCTCTTAAATACTGCTCTATTCCCATTCGTGCTAGTTGTGTCACTGCCTTAGGCTAGTTTCATATTGCATGTTTGGCACTTGGCTTGTCTCTTGAATGTTTGAAGTGTTCCGATATTAGCTTAGTGAGTGACAGGAATGTCGATGCAGCGCGTGAACAGCAAGTGGAGAAGTAAAAAAACAAATTATGTCACACTCTAACCAAACCATTGGATAATGGAAGGGAAAGCACTGTACGTAGTATATGGTTTTCAGCAGCTTGTGTCACCATGTGTTTTTCCTCTTTTCACTTCTGTTTGTCCATTTAGAAATGGAGAGGGAAAAGGAGACCCAAACATCACCACAGTCAGCAATGTGACAAAGTCTTCAAATCATCATCAATCACAAGGAAGCATCAGGTAGCACATGCTGGACAGAAACCTTACAGCTGCAATAACTGTAATAAAGCTCTCACCTCATTAGGTTCACTAAAAATGCACCAAAGAATTCACACTGGGGAGAGACCTTATATGTGTGACCAGTGTGGAAAACGTTTCATCCAGTCAAGTGGCCTAAAGGAACACCAGAGAATTCACACTGGAGAGAAACCTTACTGGTGTGATCAGTGTGGAAGAACTTTTAGTCTACAAAGTAACCTTAAACAGCACCAGAGAGTTCACACTGGAGAGAAACCTTATAGATGTGATCAGTGTGGAAAACATTTCATTCAGTCAAGTGGCCTAAAGGAACACCAAAGAATTCACACTGGAGAGAAACCCTACCAGTGTGATCAATGCGGAAGAACTTTCACTCTAGAATATAACTTAAAACAACACCAGCAAATTCACACTGGTGAGAAACGTCACTGGTGTCATCAGTGTGGGACACGTTTTACTCTTAAAAGTAACCTTACACGACACCAGAGAGTTCACACTGGAGAGAAACCTTACTGGTGTGATCAGTGTGGGACACGTTTTACTCTTCAAAGTAACCTAAAACGACACCAGCGAGTTCACACTAACAAAAAACTTTACTGATGTGATCAGTGTGGAAATGTTTTACTTTTAAAAGTAGCCTAAAAAACACCAGCACATTCACACTTAAAAGACAAAGTGTAAAACTTCAGCTGTGGTGTGGTGAGAGTTTGTCAGCAATCCCCAGCTAGGCATGAAGTAGGTTCTCAAGTACGTTGGAAGGCTGTCCAAATATTGACAGTATCAAAGCCAATCTTGGTATTTGTATTAAATCATTACTAGCATGATGGCGTCGATATTTCACTATTTCTACAGGCACATTCACATGCTTATAAGTTTATAGTATTAAATTAGTTATTGGTGACATTGGCCTTTTAATTACTTGATTTTGGATAGATATCAAATTTTGCAGTATCGCTCACCACTACTTGATAGCATTTAGCTAATCTGAATCCTTCTGAATCCATCCATCCATTATCTACCGCTTAATCCGAATTCGGGTCGCGGGGGGTGCTGGAGCCTATCCCAGCCGTCTTCGGGCGAGAGGCGGGGTACAGCCCGGACCGATCGCCAGTCCATCGCAGGGCTGACAATTTCGGAGGGCCCAATCAATCTGACATGCATGTCTTTGGACGGTGGGAGGAAACCGGAGTACCCGGAGGAAACCCACGCAGACACGGAGAGAACATGCAAACTCCTTCTAGCTGTGAGGCGACCGTGCTAACCACTACACCACCGTGCCGCCCCCTTCTGAATCCATTAGCAAATATTTTAAAACTGGTTTAAAGTGTGTCTTTTAGTTTTCTGTGGTCACGGACCTGTTCCCCCTCCTCAAAAGTAACACCAGGCTGATGTTTATTGTTGCTCAGTGCTCAAATTGTTCCATATGCTGAAGTCAGAACTATAACACGTGACAGAAACAAGTGTGTGAACATGAGCATCTTACTTTCTTTTTCATAGTGCTGCTGTGAACACATGCTTTGTATTATGTAATGACCCGAAAAAAGAGCAGAATCTTCGCTTTAAGAAACAGATGGATTTTTTTAATTGCACAAATGGTAAGAGTTACGGTTGGTGATATTCCAATCGATCAGCCACCGATCATTATTGGATGATTTCCATGAAAAAGTATGTGGTCGTGTATTCCAATCAATGCCTTTCATTGCTGATCACAAAAGCCGATCACCTCAGCTCACACAGAGGCCCTGTGTACAGTGTAGTGTCCTATTCCCCTTTTGCTTCACAGGTGCGTGGCGGCAAATCATAAACAAACATGTCTGCCGTGTGGAACTTTTACACCGTCTGTGAGAGTGATGTAAAGGTGGCATCCTGCAAAACATTTAACGAAAAAAATACCTTGCGGGACAAGCTTGTTAAAATGCTTCAACACAACAAATTTAATACGTCATTTAAAGAATAAACACTTGGCGGAGAATGGTGAGTTTTCACGGCTCAGACTAGCCTGTTGAGAGCCTTAATGTTTTCAATCTGTTAAAGAACGTGTTATTGATGGCAGGTAAATTTAATTGTTTTTTAATTGTCCTTTAGACTGCAAGTTTTTTGTAATTTTTCTCTTCAAAAAGTGTTTTTGTCTAAATGAAGGTGATTTTATGGTTCCTTTTTTCTTTACTTTGCTTTGCTTGACAGACGCTTTTATCCAAAGCGACTTACAGGGAGCTAGTGCTGAGTGTCTGGCTCAGGGACACACTTGGTGGGGGATGGGCTGGGATTCGTACCTGCGACTTTCTGCATTCCAGTCTGCCGCTTAACCCATTGAAATACCAGGCCAAACCAGATCAGGTAGCCAGTAGCCCTCATCATAACTAAATTGAAAATTTTACAGCCAAACCATGTGATCGGTATCGGAATCTGCAGCAAAAAACGGTTTGAAAGTGTTAAGAAAAATAGTAAGCCATTCCTCTCTCTGTTAAAAATTCATTACCACAGCCCTCATATCCTGTAACTCCGTTTACTACTGTGTCGCCCGGTCTGCTCTGTCACGTCTGCAGCTGGTGCAAGATGTTGCAGCAAAGCCCATAACTGGAAAAAAGAAAAGAGACAGCATCACACCTGTCCTAATGTCACTGCACTGGCTTCAGGTTAAATACCGTAAGATTCTTTTATATGTTTTTAAAACTCTTAAAGGTTTAGCTCCGCAGCACATTTTAGAACTTCTCTGCCTTTATGAAATGACTAGATGTCTTAGATCTGCTAATCAGTTGCGTTTAACTGTTCCCTCATCAAGACGAGTAAGAAAGGTTGATAATGTTTTTGCCATAGTAGCCCTGAAGCTTTGGAACAGTCTTCCTTTCTCAATAAAAGACTCAGCTGGCATAAATATCTTTAAGGCTAAATTAAAGTCATTTATTCTCCATAGCCTTTGGGTGTTCTTAATCTTTATACCTTTTTAATTGTATTTCTTTATTGTATATCTGTTTTGTTAATATCTGTCTTTCTAATGTTGGAAGTTTATATTTGCTTTTATTTTATTATTATTATTATTGGTTTTATTCCATTTTTATTCATTTTCTTTTGTGTACTGCTTTTATTGTGATATTGCCTTTGCTTTTCAAAACTGTTCAGCAATTTGGTCGTCTTTGGTTGTCTTTGAATGTGCTATATAAATACATTTGATTAGGTTTGATTTCTTTTCAGGATCAATAAAGTTTTTTTTTCAGTCTAATAAAATAAATCACAATGTATGATTGAAGTTTTAATGAGTATCTTATTTAAAAATCTTATTTAATGTTTGTAGCAACAAGTGTTTATGTCGGACTGAAAAGATTTCTCAATAGAAATAGGGAGAGACAAGATACATTCATCAGATGAATATCCACAAGGAAGACTAAAGTCAAACTTATCCTTTCAAAAAGTACAAAGAAAAACACATTCAAGTCAAATTTACTGATTATTTAAATAAAACAAAATCAAAGGCTCAGACTGGAACCTGAAATAAAATGACTGATAGTACTTCAAACCACAGATATTTTCTTGAAGAATCTAAAAACTGAGGCAAAACCTGCAGCCGCCACTAGTTTATTTTTCTAACATATGTTAGAACAGAAGAATGATTTGTTCTTTAAGTCTCAACGTTTCTTTAATAATCTTCATATTAAGTTTATGAATAAAGACATTTAGTAAATCTGTAGAGTTTGTGTTTTTATAGACAACACAACATCTACCAACATTATTTTTTAAATTGGATATGGAAATTTGATTTTTAATTAATGAGTTTAATTAACTCATTTTTATATACTTTATTTATTATATATTTAGTCAATTATATATCAGCAAATTTAAAATAAACAACCTGATTTTAAAAGTTTTTTTTAAATTGAAGTTAGTTAAAAACAAATCAGCCCATAAATGTTTTATTTTACAATACTGATTTAACTTTTATGCTTTTTTGGACACTTTTTCTTTATTTTGTGTTTTTTGTGTGTGTGTTATTTTTGGTTTCTTAGTCATGTTTATTTAAAAATGTTATATTGTTCAACTTGGATTAGTATGACATTGTGCATTTAACTAGATACTTGATGTTAACATAAGCAGCCATTTTTTCCCACCTTAGCAACAGTAACGAAGGGGGCGGAACTTAGCCGCGGTTCAGTTTATCTCGTGAGAACTCCGAGTTGCCGCGAGATCACCACGGGACAAGATGGCGGCGCAATAACACAAAACAGTCTGGATTTCATCGAGCAGGACCAAAACAAGAACGGAATGAACATGGAGGAACTGAACCCGGATTTTATTGACCAGGGTTTATATAAACGAAGTCTGAAGGAGGAAATGAAGGACTGCAGCATACAGGATTTTACAGAACAGATCAAGGAAGAAACAAAGGAGGAAAACCAGGATCTGGATTTTATCGAACAGAGATTTTTAATAACAAACAATCTTGATAACAAGATTAATACCAAAGAGGAGGACCAGGACTCAGATTTCATGGACCCGAATCACCACAGCACCAGTATAAAGGAGGAGAAACAAGACCTGGACCAGGAGAGCATCGGCCCCGCTGGTCATCAGGTCAGTGTTGATGAATTAACCGGTAAAACGTTTATGATTAAAGGCTATGATTAACTGCTTAGATCCCATCATTCAGAATATATTATTGTGACACGTGGTTCTGGAGGAAATAAGAGAAATATAAGGAAATACTTATATAATAAGTGGTCATACTATTATAAGCAGACTAAGGGTTAAACTCTCTCCACACAACATCTCAGACATATGTAAAGAAGACACTGACAGGACTTGTGTAGCGACAATAACACCACAAAAGAACAAATTACCTGTAATATACTCATGTGGCATTGAAGAACATGTGGTGGGTGGTGTCTTCTTTCCAGGTGTTTATTCAGGTCTTCAGAGCTGGGCTGATATGCAGGCACAGGTTTATCTGTGTGTGTGTGTGGTCTGTTAGGAGTATATTTTGAGGCCCTATATCTAACTGAGGCTTTCACTGAAATTGACCTACCTTATTGAGTCTTTTCTACCAACTGGTTTACATCTGTGATGACAAACTATCCACTAGAGGGCACTGTGACTTAAAAAGATTGACCTGTTCAAGACCATTGTTTACAGAAAGTTAGCAATGAGTTGAGCATGCTACATGAAGAGAGCTCTTTTTACCAAATAAATCAAAGGTAGGCATACTTTTTCAACACTGTACAATTTCAAAGGGCTTTCTTAACATTATATAGTGATATTAGGAAGAAAAGCTAAGGTTATGAGGTTTAAATATTTTTTTTAAAACATGTTACATGATTTGTCCATTTTTAATAATGGCACTGATACAAAGTTAATTTTGTTGAAAATTTATCTTACTGTAAATTCTAATGATTGAATATAAAAACATCCCTTATTGACCATGCTAAAATATTATAACCACATTACTGATGCATACAATTTTGCTTTCCCTCCGTCCCCATTTCCCTTAATTTGGATCAACATATGCTAGATGGACACAAAAAACTTTTTTGGGGGGCAAGGACACTCATTTCTCAGGCTCTGATACCAGAACAACCGCAACATTCTGATGCTGAGCTGAGCGATGATGATGACAAAATAGAAGATCCTGACTATCATCCTACACAAGAGGAAGATGAAACTTCTTTTGAGTCCATGAGTGAGGAGGAGATTCCAACCATGAGCTCATCTTCTGCTCAACCACCACCCCAAAAGAAAAGACATAATGAAAAAAACACTTTGAAAATATTTCAGTAACAAAACCAGTTGACACTCACCAGACCCAAGGAAAACTCCTCGCATAATCTGGAACCATGAAGACATCAATGAATTCAATATTCTTGATTCTTTATTTGAAGCTCCTGATGCTGTGAAAACACCTTTGCAGTATTTCAAGACACTTTTCACAGATGAGATGATTCAACACATTGCTCACCACACCAACCTTTATTCTGTCCAAGAATTGGGGGAAACAATAAACTGTAGCCCTGAGGAGATTAAAAATTTCCTTTCGAAGCTACTCTTCATGGGGGTTTTCAGCTTCCGAGCCATGGAAGATTACTGGCACCATGATTCCCGGTACAACATGATAGCTGATATCATGCCAAGGAAAAGATTCAAGCTCCTACGCAGATTCATTCATTTCAATGACAATTACCAGTTCAACAACAGCCCAGACCTTTTATAAAATCCGCCCCCTTTTTGAGATGCTTCGCAAGCAATTTCTTTTGATTCCATCTACTCACAAGCATAGTGTGGATGAAGTTATGGTGGCATATAAAGGCACTAGAGCTGACACACTCCGCCAATACATTTCCAACAAACCAGACAAGTGGGGCTTTAAACTGTTCTGCCGTGCAAGTTCCTCTGGCATCATTCATGACCTATTGCTCTACCAAGGTCCATCCATGTTCTTCAACGTTCCTCTTAGTGAGGAGGAACAAATGCTACCTCTAGGAGCCAAAGTGGTGAGAACATTATCCAAAACCATCACAGAGCCACAGCTCTCACTTGTCTTCTGTGACAACTACTTCACAAGTTTTGATCTGATAGAAAACCTACATTCCAATCTCAGGGTCAAATGCATTGACTCTGTCCAACCCAATCAAAAGGGTGGAGCTTCACTCATGACAGACAAAGAACTGCTGAAGAAAGGTTGTTGAGCCTCTGATTTCAGGTCTGCTAAAGGCGTCCTTGCTGTCAAATGGTTTGACAATAAATGTGTCAACCTTCTAAGCAATGCATGTGGGATCATGCCTACTACAAGTGTCAAATGATGGAGTAAAGAGCACAAAGATAGATGTCCCATGCCCATCACTGATTCAAACTTACAATCACCATATGGGAGGCATTGATCTATCAGACATGATGGTCCAGATGTACAAGCAAAATCAAGGTGATGGTATTTTTCGCTGTTTGGCTACATCCTCGACCTGTGCATCTCAAACGCCTGGCTTGTTCACAAGAGGGACTGTGCCCTACTAATTGAGCAACCGCTCTCTCAAAAGGTTTCATTTTGCAGTTGCCCAAAGTTCGATGCAAGTCAACAAACTTGCATCAAAGGTTGGCCGACCATTATCTTCTTCTGCACCTCAAACACTCTGACAACCGAGGCTGGTGTAACCTCTGTCCAAAGGGAGTGTCAAGGTGGAAATGTCAGAAGGACAAAGTGTTTCTTTGCCTGAATTAGGGATGCACCGATACCACTTTTTTGGAAAACGAGTACTTGCATTTCAGTACTCGCTGATACCAATACCGAATACTTAATAAAAACATGATTTAAATTTACAGGTAACAGCTTTAGTCATATAATGCGCTACCTTTTGAGCCTCCTCTGGACAATTTCGCTGAGCACAATTTGCGGTCCGCCTTTGTTTTGTCGTTCATTCACTTTGAAATAGTTCCACATGGCTGACATGTCTCGCCTCGCCTTCTCCCCGCTCTGAGCTGCAGCCGGGGTCTGGGGGCGGGCACTCGGCACCGCTGATTAACCCCTTACACGCTGCTCAAACATAAACATTTCTCAGACCGTGGCATTGGTCCCCGGTATCGGAGGCCTTTTAACGAGTACGAGTACTTTAGAAAATGTGGTATCGAGGCCAATAACCGATACTGGTATCGGTATTGGTGCATCCCTAGCCTGAATGCCCACCAGCAGTGCATTGTTTCATATCACCAGAAATAAAGGAACTCTAACCCCTCTACATTGCAGTTGCAGTTGGTTCTGTAGCACTAAACTCTCTTGTACCTGTTCAGTCTACTCTGCTGCTAAGTTACAGAACTGTTTTATTAAGCTTTTAAAAATATTTTTTGTATTCAGAGTTTTACCTTGAATGAAATTCTCAACCGTTTGGTAGAGGCTTGTGTTTGAAAAAACTATGGAGTTGTTTGGAAAATGTTTTTTTAACTTTGTTATAGTTGTTCTAAAGGAATAAAAAATAAATATTTTTTTAATTGCAGTTTTCTTGTTGTGAACCTTAACGGGATAAACAATACAGTGTAAACAGCAACTACAATAACTTGTCTACTATGTGGTATCTAAACTAAACCATCAAAAGTCACTGGCTCAGATGCTCAGTAACATAAATAATGTTATTGGAGGAAAACAAACAGTAGATCAAAGTCTGCACACTGCAGATATTACAACAGCTCAGTATCAAACCATCACACAAACTATATACAGTACAGGCCAAACGTTTGGACACATTAAATTCATTCAATGTTGTTTTCTTTATTTTCATGACCATTTACATTGGTAGATTCTCACTGAAGGCATCAAAACTATGAATGAACATGTGGAGTTATGTACTTAACAAAAAAAGTTTAAATCACTGAAAACATCTTTTATATTCTAGTTTCTTGAGAATAGCCACCCTTTGCTCTGATTACTGCTTTGCACACTCTTGGCATTTTCTCGATGAGCTTCAATATCTTTACACTAAATTTGGTTGATGTCTCTTTAACTGCTTAGTAATTCACTAAACACATAAAATAACTAACATAATCCACCAGAGGGTGCTTTTATACAGCTCTTATCATTTAAATATGACAGAAGCTGTGTATTCACCACTTTCTCAGTGACTTTGGACAAAAATGGGAGTTTGGGAATTGTTTTATTTGGTGTCACCGTGTGATCTAACTCTTCTTACTTCTATTTGTCCAATTAGAAACAGAGAGAGGAGAAGAGAACCAAACGTCACCACTGTCAGCGATGTGACAAAGTCTTCAAATCATCATCAAAGCTAAGGAAGCATCAGCAAGTTCACACTGGAGAGAAACTAAAAACTCATCAGCGGTTATGTACAGGTGAATGGCTGCATCGCTGCAACCGGTGTGGAGCAGCTTTCAAAAGATTAAGTGTTCTGAAAATACACCAGTGTGTTCATGCTGAAGATAAAACTGAAAAAAACTACTGGTGTGATCAGTGTGGAAAAAGTTTTAATCGACTTTATAACCTGAAACAACACCAGCAAGTTCACAGTGGGGAAAGATCTTTCAGGTGTGACCAGTGTGGAAGGTCTTTCTCTGTTCTCTGTAGTCTGAAACGGCACCAGAGGGTTCACACAGGAGAAAAACCATACTGCTGTGACCAGTGTGGAAGAACTTTCTCTCTGCTCAGTAGTCGGAATAGGCACCAAAGGGTTCACACTGGGGAAAAACCTTACTGGTGTGATCACTGTGGAAAAACCTTCACGCAGCACACTAACCTGAAACAACACCAGCAGGTTCACACTGGAAACAAACCTCACAGGTGTGACGAGTGTGGAAAGACCTTTCCTCTGCCCTGCAGTCTGAAGAGACACCAGAGAATTCACACTGGGGAGAAACCCATCTGGTGTGCTCAGTGTGGAAAACGCTTCTCTGGTAACAGAGGCCTAAAAATACACCGGTGTGTTCACAAAACTGTGAGTGCTCAGGTCGGGATTCTCGAGATGAGGTTTCAGTAGTGTTTAATCAACTCAACGTCCCATTTAGAATTCACCCGGAGAACCCAAATCCTCTTAAAAAATATAGCGGACTTAATTTATTTTACTCAATGCATAAAATTTTTTTTTATTTAATAAAAGATAGGACTGAATGTCTAATAAAGTATTTCTGATCACTATTATTGTGTATTAACAAACTAATTAACCATACACCAGTCAAACCTTTGGATACACCTTCTTCCTCAGTGGTTCTACTTATTCTTAGTATTTTCAGCACTGCACCTTAATACTAATACTCATGTGGCATTGAAGAACATATACTCTCATTCTCTCTGTGAGCCTTGTATGTTTGTCACCTGGAATGGTTTTCTAACAATCTTGAGTGAGTTCCCAGATGTGTTAAGCACTTGTTGACTTCTTCTCTGGTCAAACTCATCCCAAAACATCTAATCTAATTTGAGATCAGGTGATTGTAAAGGCCAGCACTCTCCTTGGTTGGAAAACAAATGATGGTCCCACTTGGTGCAAACCTGATGGGATGGTGTGTTGCTGAAAAATGCTGTGTGCTGCATTTAGACTCTGACCACAGTATTTACTCAGTCCCACCACTAATTAATTGCAATCACAACAATTCATCCTAGTTTGTACCTTTGTTCTTTACTGCACCTGAACACCTCACCAGAGCTTATAATAACAATAATAATAAGAGCACTCTGTGTAATGAGACTGAACCAAATCTGTAAAGGTAATAAATTCTGGTCAAGCTGCTCTTTTTAGTTGGCTTATTTATTTATTTCATTTTAAAGCTGAATTTTGATTTTACTTACACACTGTTGATTCAGGCTGCTGAGACGTGTTGATATTTTTTTATTCTGCCTGTAGGTTTTATCTCTGAAATGACCTGTGCTAAGGTTTTTTATTACTATTACTGATCTGCTCTGTGTTTTGTTATATTAAGTTTCTGAATAAAGACATTTAGTAAATCCGTAGAGTTTCTGTTTGTTTTTATAGACAACAAAACATTCACCAACATGAACTTCAACATTTTGAGGAACATCTGTGTCTAAATGTTTCTGTTACTGTTCATTAAATGGACTTTCTCAGCTCCTTAGCAACAGTAACTAAGGGGGGCGGAGCTTAGCCACGGTTCAGTTTGTCTCGTGAGAACTCCGAGTTACCGCGAGATCACAATGCGACAAGATGGCGTCGACAGTGACAGAAAACAACTGTCTGGATTTTATCGATCGGGACCAGAACAAGAACGGAATGAAGATGGAGGACCTGGACCCGGATTTTATTGACCACAATCTCTGCAATAGAGTTCTGAAGGAGGAAATCCAGGACCCGGATTTAATCGATCAGCACCAGATCAAGTACGAAACAAAGGAGGAAAACCAGGACGCGGATTTCATCGAACAACATCATTACAAGATTGAAATCAAGGAGGAGGACCAGGAGTCCGATTTCATGGACCAGGATCATGACAATTCGGGTATAAAGGAGGAGGACCAGGACCCGGACCAGCAGAGCATCGAGCCCGCTGGTTCCACAGATCATCAGGTCAGTGTTGATGAGTTCACCGGTAAAAACGTTTACGATAAAAGTTTAGTTACAGAACATAACAATTATTTTAATGTGATACTTTCTGAACCATCAGGATTATTTCACAGAAGTTACAGTACAAAAATCACCAAAGTATCATATATACTGCTGTGTCCTAAACTACGTTGTTAATAATGTTTACGATTATTTACTAAAAAAGTCGCAAACATTGATGATGTAACTGATTTTAACCTCTTTACGTAATTTTTATTATCTATAATTACACATTATCGTAGAGTAAAAACGTGTTTGAGGAGAGATTTGATGTGGGGCGTGGAGGCTTTTATGATGCACCACAATACAGCTATGTAGGAGTCGGAAATAGAAAAAATACTTTATCACAAATTTTTTTTTACATGTTTGTTTCTAAGAATATTTAGCAAGACATTTTGTGTTGAATCTTGTAGTTACCCTGGTCCAAAGCGGTATGAAATCAAGCAGTCAGCTGTGTTGACACATCCTCTGCAGTACTCTATTTCCCAGCAGGAGGAAAGTAGCCATAAAGCTTAGCAGGCCAAACACAGAGGCAACAAGAGTGGGAGTTCTTTAACAGATATGCGATGACGTGCGACAGACCCGTGACCTCTGTTGACTGTGTGACCCGAGATGAGCTGCTAACAGCACATACTGCTCGTCATCTTCTGCTGTGATGACTCAGGAGCAATCGTATCAGGTCCGTCAGCTCTGGTATTTCATGTGCCATGCAGTTCAGGTGTCTCCACCTTTTAGCAGTTACAGGAGGAGGAATGTGGGATTGTTAAGGTGATAAAGTGTCTGGTACAGGCAGGCGGCACGTTGATAAAGCTTCCATCTAACTCTCACTCTGAGCACCCTGCCCGTCATGGTGGTGAGCTTTAACTTAACTGGCTCTGAACCTGCTCCTATGCTTTTGCTCTCCTCTTGGTCTACAAATGTGTTGCTACTCTGTGTATCAAGTAAAGCGCACATTAATGTCTCTGTGTCAGCAGCGGTGGCTGATGAGATCCATACAGGCACCATACCACTTGTCTACATAGCAAGAAAAGAAAGACATCTTCTCTTCTCACTGCATAACGCGAGAAGACGTCTCTGCAGCAGCAGCAGAACGGTCCTCATGAAGTAGTGTTGGATGATTTGTCTGACATGTGACACAGATCCCACTGTTCTTGCATTTCATTGAATTATATCCACGCCTGTAACCTGCCTGTAACGTCCCCTTGGTCAGAACTGCGGTGTCATGTAAGGCTTGGGCTAGCGACGCTTCAATGTTTGTGTTATTTGTTTGTTCACATTGTTCATGTTTGTTCATGTTCGTTCCTTGTTTAGTGTTTGGAGGATACTTTGCCACCTCACTGCCCGTTGTTTTGCTTTTATCATAGGTCTCACCTGATTCAGCTTGAGAGTATGATTTAATAAAGCTTTGCAGCTTTGACTTTTAAAACTTTCCCAAATATTGACTGGGTGTATCTCTTCTGAGCACCGTGTGAAGTCTTGAGGTTTCTGTCTTAGCATCAAGCTCATCTTGTCCACTTCACTCATGGGTCATTAAACCCTTTAAACCCTTGCTCTTTCCAGCTTTCATGTAGCTTACTGAATTTGCTCTCATCCACAGCATTTTTGGGGTAAACTTTCTTTCTTGAGTCTTTCTTGGTTCAATTCTCTTTGCACAGGCAGAAGTGGTCTGTTTTATCTTTATTTTAGCGTGAATGTTATTATGAGAAACTCTAATCTTTCCGTCTCAACCTCATCAGTCTGTGTTTTTAATTGTTCTCATAACCTAGTCACTTCTACTTGAAGAGATTCAGTTTCTTCTTCAAAGTCTCTCACCTTGTGATTTTTCTCTATTAACTGACATTATACATACAGACACTATATCACTTCTTGTTAGTGCTAAGTGTGTATATAAGTACTGTGCAGTCCAGTTTTAATATTTGGAGAGAATATGTGGAGACATTTGAATCATTTGTTAGGTTGGGTGAGCTAATACAGTAACCTGAAGCCCTGGTTTGATTTTGTGATTTATCTTAACGTTGGCTGTAATTGACAAGTGTCAGAATAACAACACACAGTGCATCACAGCTGTGAATGTGGCTGTAGACCTGTCAGAGCATTCACGTCAGCCCCTTTCTGTCTGATTGGTTTATGTGTTTCACTAAAGTTTGAACATCCTGTGGGCAAGGTCGTGGGATAAGTGCAGGTCATATCCTAAGTTCGCTGGTGCAGGTTTGCAAAACAGGACGTGTGAGAAAAGAGGACACAGGATTTGCACATTCAAATGGATGCAAATAACAAAGAAAAACCCTCAATGTTTGAGATAGTGATCGTTCTAGGTTTTCTGTCGAATGATTATTTTGTTATGTTTTTATTCGTCATGGTGTACTGAACAGGTTTCACCATCATTTGTGTTTTCTTTTGAATATTGTCTTTATTACAGTTTAGTCATTAAATAATTGGTCAAGAAATAATACTTATCATCTAGTGTCCTTAAAAACCCTTCAACAAATTCATACATGAGAAAGGCCTTACAGTTCCATCCAGTGTGAGGCAGTTTTCACCACGTTAGGTGGTCTTAATCTTCATTGATGTGAAGAGATAGATGAGACCAAAGTGGAACGTTTTGGCTTAAATGACAGATGTTATGTTTGTCAACAATCGAACACTGGGTTCCAACATAATCTTCGGTGTGTGAAACGTGGTGGTGGCAGTGTCATGATTCAGTTTCTTTTAACCTTCCGATCAAAAATAGAATTTGAACTGATGTCACTTACTTTTAGTAAGTTTAAGTGAACTTAAAAGGCACCAACCTGTCCACACTGGAGAAACATCCTACTGTTGTGATCAGTTGCTTGGTCATTTGTATACAGAAGCTCATACAGTTAATCTCATCCAGTTTTACTCAAGTTTTTAACACTTTATTCAGTGTTTAAAGATTGGACATTATGTTACCGCAATTTGGAACTGAAACAGAAATCATTCACTGGTAGAGGTGGCAAGACAATCTCATAATTGTGCCCCCGAAGGCTTTCGAAATGCCACCAGCAGAGGATGACAGCTATGTCAGCGCGCTAAATGCTATGCTGGAACAGCAATGGGAGTTTTACGAAGAGTTGATTCAGCACCAGCAAGATAACTTTAAGTCATTTGTCAAATTAATCACAGATGGAACCAACAAAAAGTTGGACAGTTTTCTGAATGATGTACAGGATGCTAAATATAGCCTGCAAGAAACTTGGGATGCATCGGAGGATAAAGTTCGACACATGCTGAAGAAAAAGCTCGGCTTGGACTGTGACAGTATTCAAATTGAATGGACTCACAGTCGGTCCATATAAGGAGAATGAAGGACCCAGGCAGATTGTGGTTGGATTACAGACAGACAACTAATCCTCTCATTGGCCAGAAAGCTAAAAGGTACCAGCCTTTAGATCAACAAGGACTTTTCAGAGTCTATCAGGAGGAAGAGAAAAATTATTGTTACGTAGAGTGATATTGCTCCCCTGAAATATGAGAAATTAATTGTTAAACCAAGGTCCCAAAACGCTCATTTTTAGCTGCCATGGTTTATTAAATTTGTAAATGGCATACTCTACACTTATTCCCGGATTTTCCAATAAAGATTTTTCAATTGCTCATCTTAATATTTGTAGCCTTAGATACAAGGTCATTCAGTGATTGCTGTTAACAAACAACGTAACACAAGGTGAGAGACTTTATATATATATATATATATATAAAATATAATATAATGCGAAAGTATATTATCAACATAAGCTCAAGGAAGCAAACAAGGACAGTAAGGAGATGTGGAACGTTTTAAAGAATATAATGGGACCACTACAGTGGTTTCCCACATTGATACGGATGAAGCGTTTATATGTAACGCTAAGGATATAGCCAGTTATTATAATAATTATTACAGAAATAAAAATTTCAATCTAACATGAGCAGGGGTGATCCCACCCTGTCACACTGTTTTATATAAGATGTAGTTACGAAGAACAAGCAATGTCAATTTAAATTTGATCCACTGAATGTTGAGTTGGTGGAACGTTGATTAAAATCACTTCCTGATGATACATCATCAGGTTCTGACAATATGGACAGTAAACTGCCTTAAGGTTGCAGCCAAGTTTCTGTCCCTTCCTATATGTCATGTATTTAATAGATGTTTTGCAGTGGAAAGAATAGAAAATAATTCCAATTCCAAAAAATAAGAATGCTGTTTTAAATAGAGAAAATTGTTTATGAACAAATTCAACATTATTTTACAGAAAATCATCTACTCACTGAGTTTCAACACGCTTACAAATCTAGTCATTCCACCAGCTCAGCTCTAATTCAAATGACAGATAATTGGTACAAAGATCTAGATGATAGGGAACTGGTTGAGGTGGTATTCTTGGACTTTAGTGCTACATTTGACTTAATAAATCACAACTTTTTGTTTGATAAACTAAAATGTTACAGATTTTCACCGGCTGCTGTGTGTTGGATGCAAAAGTAGTTGTCTGGAAAAAGGCTCGGTCCACTCTACTCAGTTTTCACAAATGATCTGTCTTTTGTCTTGGACAAACCGTCACTTGTATGCTGACGATTCCACCAGGTTTTATTCAGCTCATGACAGTTCTGAAATATGCTGAGTGTTCTCGACAGGATAAGAAAAAATTACATGATTCTAAATGTATCTAAATCTAAATGTATGATAATTCTTAGTAGACTACATTTGGTCATCAGTTCACAACTTAATCTTTCCATATCTGGATCAAAATTAGAACAGGTCACTCAGATCAAACTACTTGGTGTTACCATAAATAGAAAAAGAAAATGGGAAAGGACGTAGATATGGCTAGAAAATGTTCCTTCCTACTTTTTCAATAATAATAGACGTTATTAACGCATTAGTGACAATTAAAAGCTGGAAGATACCGTCTCAATTAATGGTGGAGGGGAGGAAGATAAAGTCAACAGGGTCTTCCATCTTCTGTCTGAGAACTGATAGTTAAGTCTGAATAATTACACTGTACATACACTGTATATGCTTTTCGGCAGCTTGTGTCTAACTCTTTCTACTTCTATTTGTCCATTTAGAAACAGAGAGGAACGAAGAGACCCAAACATCACCACTGTCAGCAATGTGACAAAGTCTTCAAATCATCCACAACCCTAAGGAATCATCGGGTAGTTCACACCGGAGAGAAACCGTACAGCTGTGATCAGTGTGGTAAAACATTCACCCAGAAAAGCAACCTCAGAGTCCATCAGCGGCTTCATACAGGATCAAGGCCGTACAGCTGCGACCAGTGTGAGGCAGCTTTCACCACACTACATTGTCTGAAAATCCATCAACACGTTCACACTGGAGAGAAACCTTACAGCTGTGACCAATGTGGTAAAGCTTTCACCCAGAAAAGCAACTTAAAAACCCATCAACAGCTCCATACAGGAGCAAGGCCGTACAGCTGCGATCAGTGTGAGGCAGCTTTCGCTAGATTAAGTGTTCTTAAAATTCATCAACGTGTTCACACTGGAGAGAAACCATACAGCTGTGACCAATGTGGCAAAACTTTCACTCAGAGAAACAACTTAAAAATACATCAGCGTGTTCATAATGGAGAGAAACCATATAATTGCAACCAGTGTGACAAAACCTTCACCACATCGAGTGAGCTACATAGGCACCAACTTGCTCACGCTGGAGAAAAACCTTACTGGTGTGAACAGTGTGGAAAATCTTTTTATCTTCACAGTTGTCTAAAAAGGCACCAGAGAGTTCACACTGGAGAAAAACCTTACTGGTGTGAACAGTGTGGAAAAGCTTTCTCTCGACGAAGTAATCTAAAAATCCACGAGCAAGTTCACAATAGAGAAAAACCGTACTGGTGTGACCAGTGTGGAAGAACTTTCTGTCGACTCAATAATCTAAAAATGCATCAGCAAGTTCACACTGGAGAGAAGCCTTGCTGGTAAAATCAGTGTGGATAAAGGTTTCCCAATGAGAGAAGTCTAAAAGAAAAGTACCAGTGCAGTCACACTTCACTCAAGTGTGAAGCTATTACTGCTGTGTTTGGATTTTTTTTAACTATTTAGGTAATAATATAGGAATGATATAAAAAAATAGTCACTAATAATGACATGTGAGGTTATGAGTTGACATTTCATTTTGTATTAAGAACCAACAACCTGATAAATCTGGGACAACACTAATAGAAACTTCAACACTAAAGTATCAAACTAGACCATGGCTTACACCACATTTTTATGACTGTTCTGTGGTTCAATAACATCGGCCTCACTCATTTTTCTCTTCACTGGGGGGCTTCGCTGCAGTTGCTGCAAGTAAAAACAGTATCCAGTCCCTCCTGGTATTTGCAATGTTGCAGTCACAACAGTTCATGCAAATTCAGTCACTCCGTGTGAATTCTGCTCAATCTTGCAATTTTGTCCTCAGCTCCTGATGGGCTTCCGGTCTCAGCAGTAGGGCTGCAACGATAAGTTGGTGTAGTCGACAATGTCGGCTACAAAAAAATTGTAGATTTTCTATCGTTGACATGTAATGAACCTTCAATACAGGCTCCAGTCAAAAAGAACAACATTAGTTTTTCATAACTCCAGTGCACTACATGAACACCTGGGGGCATTATCGTTTGTTATTGTTTGTCAAGACTGCACACAGTCCTACCAACGAAGAAGAACGTCTGAGAAGAAGAAGAATGTAGAGAAAAATAAACGTGGTTGCAATGTTGTATTGAATAGAGGGTGCGGAGGAGATGGAAAAAATATCAAGACAGTAACTTTCTAATTTGTCGGAGCACTTCACATTTCAGAAGCCTCAAAGCAGCATCTACGTGCTTTGAGCTCCGAGCAGCACAGTTGTTTTCTCCTGCCTTCGCTCTTCATGCTAAATGTGTCCTTATATAAATCTTACACAGTGTTGCAGCTCTTTTGAAAATGGATTTGTAAAACACAGAAGAAAACAGACAAATGCAAAAAAACCCTCCTCAAAATCACAGTCAATATTAGTTTGTTTTTCTCATTTAAAAAACACTAATACATGTTAAAATCCCGCTTTGTGCCACAGCATAAAGACTCTTTGAGCTCGTCCCTCACCCTGCTCTGTGCTGAATGGCCAGCTCGTCTAAAACGTTCCCTGGTTTCAGACACTGTCTTAATAATTAGTATTGCATGACTGGAGCACGGACGTATGTCTACTCTCTCATTTCTTTAGCTTTAGCTTCCTAATTACAAGTGCTGTGTCATAGAGTAACTGTTGTCAAACTCACACACTTAATGAGCTGTGTAATAACATATTTTAACTTGCTCGTCCCGCTTCCAATTCCTCCATCCACCTGGACACAGTTGGATCAGCACAGTCCAAAGTAACAACAAGAGAAAAGTCCTGCGTTGTACTGTATTATGGCAGGGTGTAAAGACAGTCCTCGGTCAGTGGTAGATGTTCAACACATAGCACTTTTCTCCCTTACTCAAAGCACTTTTACACTGCTTCTCACACAACTGTGGCCGAAGTGAAACCTTCCGCCGGTGTAACATGACCAACAACAGTTTACGTGTAACATCAAACCACAAAAAGCCTGATGTGACCCCTTCATGCCGGTGATGAGGATTCAGTTTCACAAAGCTCCGTTTTATTAGCTTTGTTTAAAGAATACCACACTTCTGATGATGTCGTTCCACTTTTTAGGGTAAAGACGTGGCAGCAGCTGCCATCGTTTGGGAATGAATGTAAACAAATTACAGGCAAATCATCAGTGGAGTTCAGTGGTTTGTAAACCTGACAAAAGTCAGATTTTATTCACAGTACAACATAGAAAACCTATTAAATGTTTAAACAAGTTTAGACGAGTAGCTGGTACTAACAAGGAAGAGGTGAATTAACAGTAAGATGACAGCATATAAAAACAGACAGAGTCTCTCAGATGTAAAGATGGACAGATATTCACCAATCTGTGAAAATCTGTGTCTACAGATTCTCAAAGGAATTTGGAATAATGTTATCAACTTAGAAGTGCTATAAATTTTGAATTTTTAAATTTGATTATTTAAAGTTATTCTACCTGATACATCAGGTAATCTTTTTTGTGTTTTTGTCAGTTTGGTGTCGTTAACTCTCACAGAGAAACACACTTTATCTTCTGTGTCTCACCTTCCTGATCATGTTTCATTATTTATGTTACTACACTTACTTTTGTATTATGGTCTAGATTTAGTCTGATTTTGTCTGTCTTAAGACATGATGATTTATAAGATTTGTAAAATAAATACTTACATTAAAGAAAGATTAATGTATGTATGTACATATGTGTGGTCATTCTCATTCCAAGTATACTTGTGTTAATGTACTTCTAATATACTTCTTGGAACTAAATTAGCGCCCTTTTTACTTCATAAAAGTATACTTTATACTCAAAATTAACTTTTCTATACACATATACAAGTATATAAATATACTAGTATACTTACCAGTTATTTTGTGTACACACATTACACATTAAACCGTACAAGTATTTTCAGTACTTTCAAGCTGCTTTTGAGTTGATCGTAGTCACTACAAAAAAGTTGAAATGCATATTTTATTTTCACACATAACAAATACTTCTCAAGTCATCACACAAGTCTGATGACTTGTGTGTGTTGTGTGACAGTCACAAATATCAGTTGTGCCTCAATTACGAAAACTGTGTCCATAGTTTACTTGCCAGAGGTTTCTTAAGTAGAAAAGTAAGTAACTGAGAGAGAAGGTTCTTAACAAATGAAATCATTCTTAAACAGCATTTTCTGTTTATACTGGTTATCTTTGTTTAATATTAATAATTTTTTTGTAAATTTCAGGAGCGGGGGGATACCTTTAACAGCACTGTACATTCACGTCTTTCATGCATGGTGATATGATGTTTGTGATGTTGTCTACCTGTGTGTATTGTATATTTTGTAAATAAACATTACGTTTGTAGATCTTGCCACCAAATAGGACATTAAACTTTTTCTTTTTCAGCATCGTTTCTCCTTGTGAACACGATAACGTGAACTGGTCGATAAACTGGTTTAAACAAAACCTGAAGTTGACACAGCATGATTGTGATATAATGAACAAATGGTATCATCTACTTGTTTGGTGGACAAAAAACTGTGTTCTTAAAGTAACAATATTTTACAGAGTTTAAAAAAGTAATTCAAAAATGAATGAATTTACTGTGTCTCATTAAAGCTTTGTCTTCTTTTGAACCTTCTTCGGGAACAATTGATCAGACTGAAGAAAAGGAGTTTGAGGAATGTTCTTGTAACAATTATCCATCTGTTTTCTTAACTACTTGTCCTCTTAAGGATCACTGGAGTGCTGGAGCCTGTCCCAGCTGTCATGAGATGGGAGGCGGGGTACACCAGGACAGGTCACCAGTCTGTCACAGGGCTGACAATTAGAGACAATCAACTATGCACATCTACAGATAATTTTAGAGTCACCATCAACCCGGGAAGATAGTATTATTATCAAGAATATTTCAGCAGAATCCAACAAAGTCTTTGTTACAAACAAGAATAAAGACGTTCATATTAACGTTTTACACAGATTTTACCCTTTTATGAACACTTTATTACACCTGATGTTTCATCTTAATTCTCCATCTTCAGTGTGGAAATGTAGTTTTTTAGCTAATTTATTTAATTGCTGAAATGTTTAGGCTCAAGTTACTGCACTGATATGGCAGAGTCATAAAGTGTAGTGTGCCAATAAATCTGCTGTGTCTCTTGAGCAAATACTATAAACACAAAGCATCATTTGTGATGATATCACATGATTGCAATTTTCTGGCTTCTAATCTAAACTGTACTGCTACATTAACAACTGGACAATAAAGTTGATTATTGACATATTTTTTATGTATCAGACTGTGATGTTTTACTTATTCATGAGTGTAAATGGTTCATTCATTATTTAATGACGTATATGTGTTATTACTTTGTCTTATCTTTAATATTCCCCGTTTTATTGTTGTTGAATTTATTTTGACGGTGTTGATAAAGTTTGAATTCAAAGCCTCGAAGTACCGCAAACACAGTCTCGCGAGATCATCAAGGCGCAACATGGCGGCGACAGAAATCCACAGTGTCGACCCGGACTTCATCAAGCAGAACCAGCACAAGACCGAACTGCAGGAGGAGGAGTTGGGCCACATCAACAACGGAATAAAGCATGAGCATCCGGATTTCATCGACCAGGATCATTACAAGATTGAAATAAAGGAAGAGAACGAGGACGAGGATTTCAACGACCAGAACCACATTAACACCGGGACAAAGGAGGTGAACCAGGACCCGGATTTCATTGACCAAGATTACTACAAGACTGAAATAAAGGAGGAGAACCGGGACCCGGACGAGCAGAGCATCGATCCCACTGGTTCCACAGATCCACAGGTCAGTGTTCAGGATCCAGGGACTTAGTGCGGTATCGGTAGAAGAACTAGTCCAGCAACTGATGTTCTGTCAGCTCCATCAACACATGCACAAAGCCAGGAAGTGGATACACAGTCATGTGGTCCATAAGAGGAAAAACCACAGGCTGTGACATCAGAGAGCGAAATTATTAAACAATTTTACTTAAGTTTATGTGAACAGAGGTTTTTTTTTGGTAGTTTCCTGTGTTGTCTGTCCTCAGCTTGTTTTAGTGTACAGCATAATGTTCATGCACAGAACGAGCAGTAATAAATACAGCACTTTAAGTTTCTATACTAAAGTTTAAGGAGGGTGGGCGGAGACGGCAACTCAACAATATTCTAGCAGTGATTCTGAAATCAAGCTTTAGATTATTTTGATCTTATGTGGCTACTTTTTAATTGTTAGAAAATTCACCACCTTGAGTTTGCATGTTCACGATGTTCCTCTCATGCACCTTCCTCGATGTGCTGTGGACTTTTTCTGTCACATCGTTTCTTCTTCATGTAGTAAGAATCGTTTCAGCCTCGTCTCTTTTTACTGATTTTTGTTGCCCCATCTCAACGTTTCTGAGACATTGTTCCATTGTTTTCTGTCTTGATCTGAGTCAGAAAGATAAACTGGCAACAGGAATGACCTGCAAATTAATCATTGTTTGGATGTTTGTGTGACTGGCGCTGGAGAAGCTACAGATTATGTTATCATTTCTTCTTGTAGAACATCTTTTCTTTGTGCACATGTTTTGTGTTGAGCACATATTATCTGCTTCTGTCTGAGATGGTGAAACTTTCATGGACTGTGAACAGAGTTGTCTGTGTTTCAGAAATTCCTGCATACTTTCATCACCTACCCTTTCATGACACATACATTTAGGGCCTTGGGGGTGGGCACACTGAATGGTATCCAGAGGGTGGTCTGTTCATTCAGCCTTACCTCTGGTGCCAGTGTCCACTTCTCAATTTTAAATCGCACTTAGACAGTGAGGATTCTTGGGAGGGGCTAAGCTGACACCAGCTGTCTTCTGGC
>JAUYWH010019247.1:0-29684 GCA_034779795.1 Ctenopoma multispine
ACACACACACACACACACACACACACTCACACACACACACACACACACACACACACACACACACACACACACACACAAACACACACACACACACAGGAACAGCATGAAAGTCAAAAGTTCTTTGTCCTTCCAGAGCCACCTGTCAGCAAACACCAAAACAATCTGGTTTCATATCAGTCACAAAACGGATGCACAGTGGTGTTTCCACACCTAGCAGGGAATCTAAACACACACTAGTATTACCCGAAAAAAAAAAAACATTTCTTGGCAGCATCATTTAGAAAACCCCACTAAAAACCATAATGAAAAGCTGTGATTGTCAATTTATACCAAGAGAAACTTTCCATTGAAAACCACACTGATGAAACTGTTTGAAACTCTCTGCTGTTTTATAACACGGGCATTTAGCCCGTATTATAAAATATCCATCCACTGAATCTAGTACTAATGAAAATCCTCGGGCTGGGAGGAAACTGTACATCTGCACAGACACATGCAGCATACATCCTTTTATTATGGATTCAGTGTCAGGTTTTTCAAAAATGCTGGTTGTGGATGTTCACTTAACAGAATGAAGGTTATTTGCTTGTGCAGTAAAGTACATCAGATACAATAAAAGCTTTTTCCACTTGGTTTATATGTGTCTCAGAGTAGGTAACTAATGAGTAACCTATCAGTAATTACTCAGTGTGATGTGTACCTTTATGTTACGTTGCACAAAAAGAGCAACTAAGGATTAAGTAATGTGTGATTAATGAGTCCTTACTAGTTTGTGCTGCCTAGTGGCTGAAATGGAGTTAATAAAGGATAAGTGGTCAGTGATAAAATAATTATTAACTACTGATTCATTAAATACAGTATGTCTCAATTTGGACCTATCAGGTGGGTCAGTTCTTCTTCTGTTCATCATAATTACTCAAAGTTGACACAATTTACTTTGATGTAGTAATCAGTTCTGAAATATGGTGAAACACAGTCCTGTTGATGAAATATCTCTATCTTGTCCAACTGTGAGGACAGTTTATTGTGTTTTTTTCCTCTTTTATAGTCCAGTCAGAGCCCCAGCAGACATTTAAATAGGCATGTCACCATGATACAAGCAGCTTGCATGAATCTGAGGGACTCTCTTGTCTGGGAGGAGGGAAGGTTAACTTGAGCAGTCTGCTGTTAAAAATGACATTTTCACCAATCTGGGTTCTTTCTTTTTCTGGTGATGTGATGTGCCGTATAGACTGTGAGCAGAGAGAGACTGACATTCCCAATTATAAACCGCCAATCTCACGTTCTTTATTTTAGTCCCTCCTCAACCTCATTCTCTATCTTCCCATATTCTATATGTCTTTTTGCTTCCTTTCTTCCTATTTTTATTTACATTTCTATGTGTGTCTCCCAGTTTGTCTCTTTCACCCCCTGCACCATGCCTCTGCCATCTGATCAGCAGAATGAATGACTCTATTTCCATTGTATTGCCATGGTGATGAATCATTAATCATCATATCGCTGGGGTGATGGATCATGTCATTAATCAGGGTTTTTTTCTGGTCCAAAGCAGCATGTTAAAGCGTTAAAGAAAGCAAACCCACACATTGGTGATTAGCAATTAATACAACCTCACACACACACACACACACACACACACATACGGGAGGCACCCTGCAGAGTTGGAGCATAGCCAGGCAGCATAGTGACTTCATCACTGTTGGTTTAATCAAACTGTCACTGCTAAGATCAGAGCATGCACAAATCCGCGCTCCGTACACACAGACGCACAACAAAGAGAGAGACTCCAAGTGTGGCCAAAAAAGAAGTCCAAGCAATAATGAAGATGCAAACACACTGCAGTTTATAAAGGAAAATTAATTATGTTTTATAACCTGTGCCTGTTTGGCCTTTGTTCTTACAGGTTATGGCAATATTTTACATTCAGCACTTTCATATCCGGCGTTGAAGCCATATGTCTAGACACATCTTTACAATAATCCACTGTAGTGGAAATCTAGAGTTTAGAGACTATGAGTGTATTTTTGTAGTTTTTGCATAAATGTGACTCTTGACTTTCTGTGATTTATTTAGCATTAGTATACATATCTATATGATTTTCTTTTAGTCTATGTTCATTATGACCCATGCATTTATATCATCTTCACTCTTATTGATATCCACATTGCTATATCTCAGTGGAGCCCAGACAGTACACTTTGTTCCTGCACTCTTTCAGGGTCACAACCTCCAACTTAAATGCAGGGATATACTATATATGTTTGTTACAAACTCACTATCTTGAACTTCACTCTTCAGGATTTTTGGCCTTTCTTTGCAAGAAAATAAACTCACAAAAGACAGATCTGTCACTGTCGGGTTTTCATTTCATCTCTTATCACAGTCAACGTATGTTTTCTAATGCCACTAAGGCATTAGCTCACAGCCTTAGGTAGAAAACAAATCAATAGGTTTGAATAGAGAGGATCTGTTTGGTTTCATTATCTATAACTGCTTGTATGATATGGAAATGAAAATGAAAAATCAAAACACCCATACTTTACTTTATAACTAAGGTCTGGAAAGCCTGTGCCGCCCTATAGTCAAAACTCTACCAGGATGTTCCAGGTAACATTCTGATGCACAAATTTTATTTACTTTCATTTGTCTCCCATATCAAAGATTTACTGTATTTGATGAGCTTAAAAGAACATTTCTTCTAACCTTTGTCACACTGACACTATCATGGAATTCGTTGCAGGGTTCATTTGACTCAGGCCACTACTAGACAAGGCAATGGCTTGTTCAGCTGACCTCGACAGGTTTTACAAATTCAGAGTCATTACGTAGCATTGTTGGCCTCCTGCTGTGAGGATGTCGACACACCCACCTTTAATTGCCCTGACCTCATCTGGGATGTCCCGATTGTTATAAGACATGTTCATTTTTTCATCAGAGACCTTTTAATGTGTGCAGGTGAACAAGCTGAACAGACACTCTGATCAACTTCAACAGGAAAATTAGGTTGGACAATATGAAAAGATGATGTCTCTGGGGCAGCTTTTAGAAGGTGCAGGGCAACGCAGAGGAGATACTGGCCTGTATAAACAAGGTGGTGATTGTTTTCTCCTGTGAGAAACTTACAGTTTAGAAGAGAATCAATATTTTTCTATGTTAAGTAGGCAAATCAGATCACACCTGCCAGTAGTATCCCACCTTTTATCTGTCTTTATTTTCTGAATCCTTTAACCTCATTCTTGCTCTGTCATCCTCTTCAGCTTGTCTCACTTCCTGTGAACCAGTCTCACCATCTGCCTCTCACAATTCTCCTCTAAAGGTGCGAATGGATGGGAAAAGTGCCATCACAACTAAATTACTGATTACAATCAAACAACAACCTTTTTCAAACACACACACACAAGCACACACACGCGTTCTTTCCCTCAATCTCAGATGAAATTCATCTGAGATCATTGCTTCATTAGTGAAGCTCTAGTTGTTCAGATTGATTTAATTATCAAATCATCTATGCTGTGTGTGTGCGTGTTTGTGTGTGTGTGTGATATAGTGTGAGAGTGAGAGAGATTATGCAGTGATCTTGGCTGACATTGATCAGCCTAGTCTAATTGGGAGCATCTAGCCGTGTAATTGATTCTGCTACACTTCACAACTAGATGCACAACTAGATGAGTTTAGCAACATCAACAACACTGATTCACACTGATGAACAGGACTACACCAAATCAAACTGAACTGAGTCAAACCAAACTGAACCAAGCTGAATTGAGCGAAACGGAGTCACGGAACCACATTTACTAATCAGATACTGGTGCTTTTTATGTTTGTTTACTTCTGCAACCATCGCATGTTAGTAAAAAGTGTATTTATGTCACTAAAACATGCACATACTGGCACATGTAATGTTATATAAATGACATAAGCTGGTATATTAGCAGCCATGTGTCTAAATGTCAGTCAGTTTGGGATCTGCCTGGAGCTCTGTGTCTGTCAGTTATTTCAGTGTGTTCACTTCTGTGTGCCTATTCTGCCATAACTGCACTACATATCACATATATATCCAATATCCATATTATTTCATTACCTTAGACAATGCTGATTCTGATAGGCCAGGGGCTGTGCATTATTATCAGATAACTGCACAGTTATGACAAGTAATAATGTTGAACACTGGCCAGAGGCCATGTATAAGCAGGGCAATTTCCAATGACTGTACTTATGGAAGAATAATGTACTCATTATTACTAGGAGGCAAACAGCCCTCCACATCATTCATTATGTTTTATAACATGTTTTTATAACATTATTCAGGGATCAGCTAAAGTGCACATACTCACTTGTTACCCATCTCTCAACATCTCTTTTGCACTAATAAGTTAGACCACCAAAAAGTCTTTCTCTAACCTTAACTAAGTCCTGTGAGAGTCTAAACATAAGGCATAAAAAAATGTTTAACACTGTAGTCAGACAAACTGCATGTTGAACTGCAAGCTATTGTGCCAGAAAAGAAATATGTTGCCTGTGAAAATTTAACTGAAATCATTTACTTTACTAAATTAAAAACACTGTAATTATGTTTATAGAAAACATAATCTGAAAACATAATGGCGGTTTCCTAGAAAACATAATTGCGGTAAAAATGTAGTTGTATAGAAACCAGCTATTTTCCTGTTAAGGTACTGTGGTCAGTCACAAATTTATATAATGAATGTGCACACTCACCTATAAATACTTATATATACAGTATATATATATATATATTATATATTATATATATATATATTATATAACATCAGAGTTTTCATTTACATTAACATCTGTGTCTGTGTTTGTGCATCTAGGCTGTAGTTTGATACATATTTTGAACTTCATATTGTTTTTAGGTGTAGGGTAGATATCATGGCACTTTTCAAGCAGTTCAAGCCCCCCCACCCCCATACTCAAGCCAGTTGTGTCCCCCCCACCTCTGAAATAAAAATGTTATCCATGTATGTATGTTAGAAATATTTCCCTCATGGTTGCTGTTGATGGCATCAACCAACTGAGAGAGAAACCACGACTCAACAAAAAGTAACACAAGGATAGCGTGGTTATTAAGTTGAAATGATCTTTAGGATTTCGTAAAAACTCCAAACTCGGATATTTATAAAGTGCCAGAGTTCACATCTGCTTTGCACATTTGGACAGAACGCTGGAATTGCATCGTGGGGATGGGCAGGGAGGACTGAAACTAGCTTTTCAAGAGGCTGCCATCTTTATGCACCTGGTCAATTTGAATGAAAAATTACCTGGGCAGGAGCTAAGTACACTGGCAGATCAGCAAAACGCCGGGAAAAATAGTGTGTGCCAACTTGAGTGTGTGTTTGTGTGTGGTAATCTGTGTGTGTTTGTGTATCCTGAGGATTAGTCATGCTCTTCTGCCTCTGCAGCACTGCCTACTTCCTGCCTCTCTCTCTCTCACACACACACACACACACACACACACACACACACACACACACTTGCACACCTGCATCCATCTGGCCAGTCCCCTCTGATAGCAGAGGTGTGAAACAGAGAAAATCAGTCAACTGAGGGAAAAAGAGAGGAACAGAGGGACAGTGGAGAAGAAAAAGGAGAAAATGGCAAGAAAGGAAGGATATCAAAGAGAGAGGAGGATAAATGGACGGGGAGGAGCAAGGAAAGGGTGAGAGCAGGGGAGTGAAAGAGTGGGAGAGTGATATTAAACACCAGGGAGCTAAGTGAGCAAATTCACCTGCCCACTCTTTCTTTTCCAGTGTCTACCCTCTCCCTTTTTTCCCCATCGTACCCCCCTCATCTGTTTTTCTCTCTTCCTGTCTGTCTCCCTCTTTCATCTGTTTCCTCTCTCACCTCCCACTCCCCTAATTAGCTCCAAATCCTCTTACATCTCTCTCTCTGCTCATCTTCCTCCTCTTCCTCCTCACCAGCTCTCCCCACTCTCGCCAAAAAATCAGGTTGACCTTAATGAACAGATGAAGAGAGGAGGGGAGCGATTGCATCAAGGGAGCCCAGTAAAGGCTGGATCAGCGCTTTCTGGATCAGGGTTTGTTTACTCAGGACAACCCCATGTGAAGCTGTCAGTGGGTTTCTTTGCCATTTTTTCTCTTCTGAGGCAAAACTATTAGGTTTCAGGATCATTTGAATGTTTTTAATCTTTCTCTACTTAATTTAGAAGAAGGGTGGGAGCAAGGTTGTCTGTGTTTTTACAGTGTTTCCTCAGTGTAAGACAGCAAACAGTGACAGGAAATATAGAAGAAAGAGGAGTAGAGATGGCATAGAGCAAAGATTACAAAAGACTTGAATCCACAGTATACATAAAGTACTTTAAATTAAATATGAACCAGTCTTGTGTGCTGCTGGGACATAGGAAAACAAAACATATTACTGCAGCAAAACACCTGAGAACTTGCATGTTGGGAAATCACTTTTATGAAACATATTCACACAACTGTGTAAAGGAAGTCCAGTATGTCCTCTGTGTTTATTTCTATTCCTGAGAAAAGCGAGAACAGTAAAGCTGAAAACCAAAACAATGAACTTGATGATACTAATATGTAGAGTGATAAGAAGAATGATAATTCTGGGTTCATTCCACACACCTCTCACATCAAGTCATTTGATCCACAGTTAATATCAAAATATTGATTGTAGCAGCTTTAAGCTTCCATATTGCTCCCATAGCTGTTGTGATTTTTAATATAATTGCAACCAGTTTTTCCCAGATCAGCCAACCTTTGGTGTCACAGCAATCTAAAGACTGAAGAAATAAGCAACTCTTTCATCTTTCTTGTGAATTGAAAACAGTGTTTTGATCCTGCAAACCACGTACGCATTTTACAAATTTCCGCCTAAACATGGCAACTAGTGTGTTATGTATGTTTAATGAATTTTTAAATACATATCAAAAATTTATGTCATGCCTAGTTAGTTAGAAATTGACTGCCGACTAGTCTTCTTCTAATGGAGAAAACCTTTTGCCAGACACAGTTTGAAAAATCTGGCACATAGGTTTGGACTTATTACCAAAAACTGCACAAACTATAAAGCTCATTAAAAGTTACTTGAGTATTTGACAAGCAAATGGGTCTTACTAGTACAAGAATTGTTACAGATCCACCTTAGGGCACTTTGCAAAATAAAAGAAACAGGTTCTAGTAAGTGAATACATTTTGCATTGTTTGGTCCTTTTTATTTCCTAGACCTGTGTTTTTCTATTCTCTAAACAGCAGCTAAAAATTGATGTGTGACACAACATGGAGATATCTCCAACACAGCTACAATGATTTTAATGATGAAAACGTTTCCCTTTTCTACTGTATCATCAGTAAACACTGAGTTTGTGTCAGTCGCTCAGAATGAACACACAAAGACTTCTCTCTGGATTTAAGATTTTTACCAACACTTACCAATTACAAGGAGAAATCTGTTGCAGAGTCAGCAGATATAACACTTTCACCTACAACATTTTGCCTATATAGACAAGAATGCATCGCAGCAACAGCTTGCGTCTTTGTGGATCTGTCATCTCTACAACATGTGAGAAACACCATTATGTCAGTGCAGTTTCATGGCCTAATCTGGGCAACAAGGTTATCACTCTTTTTCTTAGCTCAAAAGTCTTTCTTGGCTAATTGGAACTGCTGTCACTCAGTCGTTCTTCATGAAATCTTCACAAAATCAGTAATTCAAGTAAAAGTGGATGAGACAAGTTTACGGCAGCCCAGCCTTCTCAAAAATACATTTCTATATAACTAAACTGCAATCATACATATATTTTCATAAGGAACATAATTGGAACGCGAGTACGCTTTTTATTACATAACAAAATGTATATAACATATAACATAATGACCATATGTTCACAATTTGTTTATCAGCCTTGAACATTATGAGCCCTTCATCCATACTAAACACCTGCTTGCAACTCGCTAACTTGTTAGCTAATCAGGTAATAGTAGCTCACATTAGCATGCTACTTTCTGAAATGTTAACATTTTGTTGCTAACATCAGCACCACTTGACTGCAGCGCGCCTACACTGTCTTGTTAAAGCTTCATGTCTTCCTCACAACAGGCCAGACAGGGTCAGATTTTGCACCTGTAAAGCTTTGGAAATACTAACAAATAAAACAAGTAAGCAAATGTATTTGGTATTAGAAATATCGAAGAGCATTCTCTACCATCAGGTCAACATCAACTATAGAACAGAAGACAGTGTTTTGGTAAATTTGACCAAACATGTATCGCAGAATTAGAATCAATCGACAACAGCTTTAAGTTTATGCAATTAAAATAGCTTATTATTATTATTATAGCCTAACACTGTCACTGATAAAAGGTAAAATTTGGTGTTACAGTTTTGGTTATCTCTGTAAACATTTGATCAGAGTTCTTCTTCAGAGTTCACTTATTAGAAGAAGTATTTCTAACTAAATTAAATGTTGTCATTTTCTGATTAAGACTGTGTCTTTATCTACTGTATGTTTTGAGAACTAATAGATCAGACCTTTTAGGACTGTAAATTAACATTCAGCATCTTATGTCTAACCTTTGTACCAAAGTTTCCAATTCAGTCCTTTTTATGACATGTTTACATAATTTTCTTCATCCCCTGTAGGTACAAGCATTATTTTGGGTTTACACACACTGACTCTCTCTCCTCTGAGTCATGAGTGTCTATACCAAGTTCTGTACATCCTGTGTCCTCAGTCAGTCTGCAGAGTGACCTCACTGAAGCCTGGCCAGTGAGATAAGCTCACACCTTTCCCTCATGTCCAGCTCTCTTGTTTCCCCTTCCTCCTAATACCTCCTCTTCTTTCCTTCAGACTAAGATTTTGTTCTTGTCTTTCAGACTTGCCTCTTTCCCTCCTCAGCATTTCAACTTTTTTACTTTCTCTATTCATAATTCATCTGTCCCTCTTTTTGTGTCTTTGCACAAGCCTCTGTTACGAAGTTAACACATATGAACGCCACAAGGAAATAAACCATTGGGAGGTGTTTTTCTTGGCAGTTGTGTGTGCATGTATGTTTGTGTGTCTGTCAGAGGGGGAATTTGTGCTGACTTGTAAGGGTAAAAGATTCATGACCCAACAGAGCCTGTCAGGGCCACACACATAGACACACACACACACACACACACACACACACACACACACACACACAATTTTGAGACCAGGTGAGTTGGCAGATTTTTCTCTTGGGGAGACAAATTGAGACTGAGGTTTAAAGAAAGTGTAAAGAGAAGAAAATGTAAAAGAGTCACAAGCAAAAGAGTGTGAGAAAGAAAAAGTGACAAAACTGGTCAAAGCTGGGAAATCCCAGTTAATTTCCGAGAAAATTCAGGCGCACTGATACAAGCTAACAACAGTATGAGCTGCATCGGACAAGGTCGGGGTTGGCATACACAAAAGGAGATAAAAAAATCTATCACATTTGCCCTTTCTCTTTTTTCTCTGTTTAGCAGTTAATTCAGACATTTTGTGTAAGTGACTGTTAGTGACTTAGCATCCATACACCTTGTACAGTGTTTAATCATATTTTTCTATGTTCATTCCTTTATCTAAGCATGAATTAAAATAGTAACTAGAAGGAGAAATGTTCTGTATGTGTATCATCGTCTCTATCATCTTTTGTCTACCTAAATAACCTGAGCTGCTTTTTGAGGTCATATTAAATCACATCTGTTAATCACTTCTGAAGAGTCCCAGTAATAAATCATGGGCAAGGAAGAATAAGCATTGATATGCAATCTCATAGTGCTTTATTTCACTTATTCAAGGACCATTTAAGAAGCAACAGGAGAAGGTGTTAAGAAGCAGTTTTGTTAAACTTGATTTATGCTTCCTTGTTAAATCGACCCATAAGTAGCATGTAGCTGTGGACTATACACCATAGCCTGATGTGATCTGACTACATGTTGCGTAGAACAAAGACTTGTGCTTGGTGCACTTGGTAGCAGCACAGTGATTTTACAGATATGTCATCTGACATGTTTTCTATTTTCTACGTTCCAATTTACACAAAATATTTGCATGTTGTTTAACTTTTTTTTAAAGAATATAATAAAAATAAGGTGTGTGATTATTTATATGGTACAGTACCATGATACTGAAAAACACACCAGTTGCATGTTGTGTGTAAACTGGGTTGCATCTGCATAACGTGTGTGTGTGTGTACTTGAAATGCACATCCAGCGCTCTGCTGGTTCACCAGACAACAGAAGCAGAGAAGATCAGCGTAGCGTGAGAGAGCAAAGCATTATTTTATCTAAATACATTCAACTCCCTCTCTGTCTCTCTGCTCCTACAGAATCAATAGTCATTACGCTCAGAGTGAATTGATCTTTCAGTGCTGTTTGCTGATTCCTTGGACTAAACTAACATCAAATGAATCCCGGGCCCTGTGTACAGGCCGATAGTATCAGGTGAATGAATGTCAAATGTGAGGAGACTGACAGGAGAAGTCAGAGAGGAGTGGAAGTCATAAATAAGACGATCTGTGTCAGTTTGCTAAGATCTTTATGTGTTTACCTGGTGAACGAGCATGTTGGAACCATGCAAGACTAAATGACTGCTGATTTACTCAGTATTATGTGGTAGTGATGGAGGAGTGAGTGGTGGGTCACAGCGGAAGAACCGAGCTACAGATGAAAGGAAATGAGATGGAGAGGAGGTGTGAGTGAGTGGGAGAGTGAATATGTATGATTGAGAAAAGACATCAAAAGACACCCTATCATGGCATTTGAAAAATTATATTTTCAAAAGTGAAAATACAAAATAAATTCCTAATGGAGTAAATGGTCTGCACTTATATAGCGCTTTTCTACCTAGGCTGGTACTCAAAGCGCTTTACACTGCTTCTCATTCACCCATTCACACACACAAGCACACACACATTCACACACCGATGGCAGAGCTGCTATGCAGCTTGACCTGACACCAGGGGCAATTTGGGGTTCAGTATCTTGCCCAAGGACACTTCTACTACAGGCTACCTCCTGAGCCACAGCCACCGGAGTACAGAAACATTGTTTTAATGTCTGTTTACTGAGTCAGAATAAACAATTATTCTAACTCAGTATAGAAACCTATAGAAACATCATCTTTTGCAGAAAACCAGAGTCATGGTCAGCAGGAGAAGCATTTGTTGCTAACAAGCTCACAGGCTACCAGACTCACCAGCACTGTGTCTACAGTGAGACTCATACATGAACAAAACAAGGGCCCAGAGGTTCGTGATCTGCCACAAAGAAGTTAAGTGAATTTTAGCTCTATTAATATGATTTATTTTACACAACAGGTGTTTACTTTGGTAATATATAAAAGATGAGTCATTGTTGCATTTTACAGTGTGAACATACAGCTGTTCCTATATACCTATTGCTGATCTATAATTAAAATAATATCTCTTTATGATATGAATACAATATTTTTTGTATGTTTATTTATTTAGATAGACGAAAGAGTAGATGTACGAGAGGGAGAGAAATATCTATTTTTCCTTCAAATAGGGGAAAGAGGATAGATAATACTGTGTGTTTGTGAGTTTGCAACACACCCATATTTTGTCCGGCTTCATTTCGAAACAGCTGTAAACAGAAACATTTAAATATATGGTGCAAGGCAACTTAAGCTGATAGTCAATTCCAACTCTGAGAGGATCTGCAGTGGAATGAGATTGAAACAGGATTTCAAGTAATGTCACGTCCAAAGTTGTGACAGTGTAATCAAACACTGACGTGCACACGCTCAGACACACTTATTTATAACATAATCTCTGGTCATGGATAAGGGCTTATGACTTTGGACAGCACACACACACATAGACACACACACACAATCCTATTAGTACAATGATAATAAAAGTGGCTTCTTTGAATGTAATGAAAAATAATTTGTAGTTCTTCATCCTGGTGACCAGTTTCCCGTTAGTAAAAAGACCAGTCTTTGATAGATCTTATTAAGGGCTCCTCCTGTCTCGAGGTGGTTTAATGTTTTTTTATCCTCTGCCATCTCTTCACTGTTTTGTTGACAGAACTGACATCCAAACTACAGCTTTAAATTGTTCCTTGCAGCATTATTCTGTTTTTTCCCTGTAGTAGAAAGGAAAAAGGGACAAAGCTCAAAGCATCCTGGTGTCATGCAGCTGCACGGCCACTGTAGCATAACTACTGAACCAAGAGATTAGATTTGGTGCTCTCACACAAAACACATAATTTGTTTTGCGGTCGAGCTGAATGTGGTTTATAAAGGAGTCAAAGTGATGAAACTGGAAGCACTGAAGAACCCAAAGCCTTTTCTACAAAGGAGTACAACCTTTTGCTTGATCACAGGAGCATTTTTATAGAGAATTTTTAGCCTCCTGTTTAAAGCACTTCACTGTTGACAACCATTTGATACCTAATGGAGTGTGGAGACGGTTTTTGAAGTTTAGGAAGTAGATCAGCTCTTGTCTTCGTGCTAGGGGTAATGGTGTTATTTGGTCTGCTTCCATGCAAAGTAAGAGGCTAAATCACTCAGAGAGTAGCTAAAATCCAAGGGTGCTTCAGTCAACAGTCATCGCAGCAGAGCTGCCTACATGCAAGTTTCAGGATAGACCCAGTGTAATTTTAAACCTGCTGCTTTTGTCTTTGTGAATTTATTACCAAAAAAAGGTTCTATTGATGAAAGTATGTGAAATACTATCATCTTAAGATGTTTGTAAAACTGGTGACTGTATTTAAAGGATTAGTTCACCCGCATTACAAAACTGCTGAAAAAAAATAAGAGGAGGAAATAACATGGGAACAGCCATTGCAACGGGAGACCATAGAAGAGCAACAACCTAGCAGCAGGACCACTATCTGCTCCTTTATGCAAAGAGGAACATTACCCTACAAAACGACATCCAGGAGGCTACTGGTGAGCATGTTTCTGACCATCTATAATGACATGAGAACCTCTACCCCATTCTCTTCACAGATGAGAGTTGGTTCACATTGAGCTCATGGGAAAGGGATAAAGGAATTTGAAAAGGCTTTCTGTAACACAATCAATCATGTTTGGTGTGGTGGTGGGCAAGTGATGGCCTGGGAAGGCACAGACCTCCATGTCATAGGCAATGACTGCTGTAAGTGAGGGTACCATGTGAATTTTGAAGAAATTCCCTCAGGGAAGTCCTGAGATATGTTCACGAGAATGAGAAAGACAACACGAAAACACAGTGGCTGATACTGGTGGAATCTATAGCAATGCAGATACTTAGATTATTTTTGTAGTGTTTTAATTGTACAGGCACTGTATATTAACAAACACATAATTGAAAGAACATTTTAATTTCCATTATTAAAAATTAAATATTTCCTTGTGTGAAAGAAACACTATAAATTATTTACAAGACTCTCTTTTGTGTTGAGTTTGTTCCTTTTGTCCAAACTTTGAAGTTTATCTTAATTATATGAACAAGGTATGTCATTAACTAATCATGTAAACTAATCTGCAACCATACATTTTCTCACATTCAGGATACTTCCTCTTTGTTTACTTATTTCATATGGAATGGTGCCGAATGCTTTTCCCTTGTGGTCTTTCAAGGTTTCAAGGTTGGACAACAGTATTATAATAGCATAACAGAAATCAATTCATAAATTCAATATAACCCTTGTCTGAAACAAGGTCAAGTTATACAAAAGAGTTAATTGGAAGGACATAACACCGACAAGCTTTTCAGAGATCCTCAGCTTGGACACAAGTTAGAAACAAGACAGTGATGAGTGAATATGCAACAAGCAACCTTGTTCTGGATGTAATTAAACTGCAATTGCACTACAACACCACTTCACTACAGCACCCCATACAAGCTACACACACACACACACACACACCATGACAGTTGCATTAGAATGAATGAGAATCTCTGAACCAATCACTTCATAGCTTTATGGATCATCTGTCAGCCCGACCATTAGACTGCCAACTTCTTGACATTTACCAACAAATTCATATTTCTCACATACACAGACACACACACAGCCACACATAAAAAAGGCACACACTCAGTCACCCTTTTGGTCCTCACTGTGGTAGAAGTACACCCACAAACACCCACACCGACACACACTGAACGCTTGTTGACATTTGCCAGCTCTCCACATTTTTCTGCCAGGCATTTTCAAATGAAGGACATGAGATAGATCCCTGTGACTTAAGACAGATTGATCCGTTCCCGCCATAAAACTTGTTTCACAGTCTCCGAAGATGTGCTTCTCCGCAGCGTGCACACGCTTGACACAGACAGATCCAATTTAAGCGTAAAATTTACTCGCCGCCTCTTGTTAGCCTCTTCTCTACTGTGCGTGTGTGTGTAAATTAGATTATGTGAGGTTGATATGGATGGAGGCTGAGCAAGCTCAAACCACTGAGAGCTAGTGTGAAAGATTAACAAGGCATCACAACTTAATTATGACACATCTTAAATTAGTCAGTGGAGAAAAGAGAAAAAAAAAAACTTAACTAAATGCCAAACTGTGAAATCAGAAAATCAGCTGCTCTGAAACACCATGAAACCAGTTGGAAAATAGCTTTTTTACACAACAGTCATTTTGAGATCTGACATCCTTAGGTCAGGAAACGCTCTTTACGCTAACGTGATGATTCTTTAACACACTGGTGCGGATCAAGTTCACATTTCCTGGAAATCATTGGTCAGTCAGAACTTTATAGTAGAACAGCCAGACTGAAGCCGCTTGGAGTAAAAAACACAAAACAGCCTGTTAGGAATTTGCTAAAAGGCTCCTGTATGACTCTCAGACCATGAGACATAAGATCCTCCGATGTGATGAAACGATTATTGAACTATTTGGTCACTGTTCCCAACGGCACATATGAAGGAAACCAGGCACTGAGCATCACATCATTAGTACCATCCCCACAGTCAAACATAGGGGCAGCATCAGGCTGTGGGCATCTTTATTTGTGACAGCAAGTGGGAGACAAGACAGGATACGACAAATCTGTTCTAGAGTACTGAGGATGTTAGATTTTCAGGAGGATATTCATGAACAGGCTTACAACACAGTAAGCAATATAGCATGAAATGTAAAGCATCTGGAGAGAAATACCTGCAGCGTTTCTTTTTTTATCTTTATGTGACCCATTGCTGTGAAATATGTCCGACTGTGACTGTGATTGTCAGCTTAGTTTTAAAAGGATATAAGAACTGGGTGATACAGGGTCCTAATATCAGATCAGATAATATAATATCAGACTTTCCAACTGTTCAAATAACTTGTCCACGTAAAGGAGGAAGTAAAAACCCTCAAGCCCACAGAGCGAAACTATCTCAACCTTCTCAGACTCACTGGGGGACTTCCTAATTCCTCTGGAGTCCATGGAAACAGAGGTGAGGTCAGCTGAGGTTGGAGCCAGTGGAAGCCGGAGACCAAGAGGACGAGAGGTCATGTGTAAAAAGCAGAGAAGGTCACTCCTAAGTGTCCATGCAGATTAACAGACAGACACACACCAAACGCATGTGCAGAGTAATGAGTATTGGGTATTAATAGAGCTGTATGGATCAGTCGTGGTTTAAGCTAATGAGGCCCACGGGTTATCAGAGATTCACAGTAAAATGACACTATCTGTGCTGCGTTAGAGTTTGAAACCAATATGTTAAAGTATGACAGTCTCACTTTGCAGAATCACACCTGCTAGATGCTACTGACACCTGTGCAGTAATTCTGGTTTATTACAACTTTGCTTTCGCCGTTATTTTTGTTTTTTACTACTTACTATTGCTGTTTACCGCAGAGTCGTGTTTATTTATATTCTGATATGTACGCTTGAGCTGTGCTTCAATTAAATGGCTTTGAATCTTGGAACTGCTACTATTTTCAGCCATGTTAGTAGCATAGCTGTAGGGATGTTGCTTCACTGTTTTAATCCAGATTAAAGTGATTCAACTATTTGATGGTTTGCCAAGAAACATTTGTAGTAGGTGGTCATGAGATGATGAATCCAAAAGACTGTGGTGATCGCCTGACTTTTCCTCCAGCATCACTACAAAAACATTTACAAAAGTATGGTATATATATATATATATACCATACTTTTGTAAATGTTTTTCATACTTTTACATTGTAATGAGGTGATACCTGTTTTATTGAAAAGTTTTCTTTTTCTTGTTTTGAGTCAAATGGTGACTTGGTTAAAAGGAAGCTCACCGAGAAAAGAAAAACAACTTCCTAGTCATACTGTACAGTCTTACTATGCAACAACGTAGTAAAATGCCAGTATTTTCTTTATCGTCTATGACTGATGAGACATGACTTCATGTTACATAAAAAAGATTTATGTATCATGTCAATCTCAACATACCTTTGTTACCCACCATTCAGCATCTAAATCTAAAAGCACTGGTCCATGCATCTTATTTTCATGGTTGTTTCAAGGTGACATGAAATCTTGCTCCATTTGAAATGTTCACACAGTGTCAGAGCATGTAGGACTACACATATGTTACCAGTGGACCTCCACTGTACGGTTACTGCAGGATGTTCACACACTCATGCACTGCACAAGGTTGCTGTAAAGTCACATCAGCATGCACGGACATCCTGCACGTGTGTTGCTTGTAAAACACATGTTCTGTGATCCATGACAGAGTGAAAGCTGCAGACAAAGGGAGTTTGTGTGTTATGCTTGTGTGTGTATGCCTGTGGCTCCACATGGGGAAATCCAGCCTCATACAGCTGTGTGATTGATGCAGCTCCACTGCAAATCAGATGTGATGTGGTCAGAATGTTTAACTATATCCGTGTACTGATCTGGGAAACGAAGGCAACGCTCCCTCATGTCAAAAGTGGATTTATTTATTCATAAATGCTCCAAATAAAAAAAACAACCTTTATGGGATCTTGGATTTTTTTTATACAAAAAGCTACTTTAATCAATATTGTATCATTAATAATGGATCATACCACTCCTTGCAGTGTGAAACTATAGCTTTGCAGCTGGTGCTGCAGTTTCTATGGTGCATTCAGCATCTTTCAGCTTACTGTTTTGGTTTAATGCAACAGACCAAATGTAAGGTTATAATACACAATACAATGAAACAGTTATGACATTTGTGATGAAATTAAACATCAGCTGTACTTTGCAGAAACGTATGTATGATATATAAGTGCAAGTGTTAAGTGTAACAAGTTAAATGTAATAGTAACAGTTCAAAGAGTGTGTGATTTAGGAAACAAACGATGTACTGCAGCCTGTCCTTATGTTATGTCACACTAATGAAACAACCCAAGGCAGTTGTATGATTTCAGAGTATGTGTGAATTGAAAATATGGTCTATATCCTCATTAAATTTCAGTTCACCTTGAAAGCTGCGTGTAAAGTGAAATGAACAACCATTGTTTGCTAGATTATTGGAGATACTGAAACTCCAAATGTTGTAATCACTGAAGTGTTGATGTGACACTATTTACAAAAGCACAAGGGACATTAATGTGATAAATTTATGTTCATCACAGTCTAGTTTTGATGCATACTGTGATCATCCCAAATGTCACTTTTCCAAAGATAATAACCACTGATTTTTATGCAGTTCAAACATTACCATGTGGCCTGTTAATTAAAGGTTTGGCACAGTTCCAGGGTTACAAACCACAGGGACAAGATCAACTCAATCAACACAAAAAAGCACAAATAACATGGGCAACATGAAGCTTATTTTATTTGTACAACTAAGTCCTATGAATGAATTTAAATAAAAGTCTTTTATTACAGCTCAATAGTGAAAGACGAGGTGCTGCTGCTCCTGATATTGGAGGCTGTGTGAGTGCACACATGCATGTGTGTGTGTGTCACCAGGGGAAAAAAACAAAACAGACAGACCCCTGGAGCAGCTGTTGTCCCCGGCACCCAACATACCCATTGCCCACGTCTTTCTCTCTCTCAAACACACACAGATATGGAGTATTTTATCCTGCTTGCACGCACATACATGTAGTACCCACTTTCTTTACAAACCTCCGCACGGTTCCTTTGTTTTTCAATTGTGTGCTTTAAGCTCAAGTACACACAATTCATGACCAAAAGCTCACGCACACAGAGATTGTCGCTGGGCTCATGCAACCTCACAGAAAGACAGAATCGAAGGTTTCATTTACCAACCGAGGATCAGATGTAAAGAGGAAGGAGCACACACGTCAGCCTGCGTGTTTCCTGGGGATTGCTGGTCATCATTTAGCGTTGAAATTAGGGCTTTAACACCTCCAGACGGCTTTGAGTATAAATTCAAACCCACATCTGCTCTCAACTCTGATCAGACCTGCACTCACCTCCACTCCTGCTCGTTAGAAATCCTCATGGGATTGCGCTAAAATACACATTCTCGAAGACTTCAGCTGCTTCTCCACTACTTTGAACACGTCCACCAGCTGTCTTTTTCTACAGTATACATTTTTTTTCTCCTTCATCTCACCCTTCGCTCCTCTTCAACCCTACACTTTCTGCCTCACCTCATGTCTGACTTGTTTTCTCTATAGTCGTCTCCCTGGGGGTCAGACAGACAGATGTGGAGCCTTGTCCTCTCTATACACAAACACATTTCTGACCTCGTTTCTACAAGGAGGCCGGTGAAAAGACAACAGCTGTACAGTAGAAACATACACAAAAAAGAGAGGGAGATCCTATTTTTTTTCTTCTATAAAACTGGGCAGACATACTAACAGCTGTTGGATTTTTCAGATTGCTCCATATACTGAATTTTTAGCTGATGCTGCACAATTATCTAAAGCTGTTATCTCCTTACAAGCGTATAGCAAATGTTGGAAACCTCTTAAATGAAAAATGATGATAGTCCGAGCAGCTTCTGAAGTGTTTATTCGGTTCAAGAAATGTCACAATGCTTTAGTCACATTCTACAAATAAATGTAATAGTGAACAATAAATCACCAAAGTGAATGAACTTCCATTTATTCACTGTTTTATCTCAGAAAGAAATGCTTCATATGAAACACACATCTCAGTACATTAAGTACAAGGTGCAAAGAGTATGACATTTTAAAGATAAATTTATGTTTAGAAACGATAAGAAACACGCATTCAAATACAGAAATGAAACATAAAGTACACACATAACTAAAGGCTGTTCCTGTATCTGCACAAAGCATTTGGTGTGATCAAGTCTTTTGAAAAATTCACAACCTGAGGAGAGGACAGAGGCTCAACACAAGCTTAGAGTTCAACACCACACTGTTTGTCACACAACAGTGAACTCATAATTAAAGCCAGGGTTTACGATTTGCAGAAAGTGTTGTTTTTGGTTGAAAAGTCAGTTTTTTTTAGACTTTCATTCAACAGATTTTGTAATAATATCATAATTTAGTTTCGACATAAAAACTGGTCAGATTTTTAAAACATTTTAAAATGGAAAAAGTTAAAATGTTAAGACAGTCCCAACAGAGATAACCAAAGAACCACTCAACAAAACATGAATATTTTGATTGCAGCTCTTCTTTCTTTTACATTTTGCTTTACTTTCACTCAAACCAAGTAACATGCTTCAACCATTTTTCATCTAAGTCATCTGCCAAACTGAGACCAGTGCAGGTGTTGGTGCAGTATGAACATGAAAGAAAAAAACACGAGGAGAAGGTGTCTTAAACGCGCCAAGAGCCAGGGGCAGGAATTAAATCCTCATTAGGGCCTGGCACCATTCTTCCTTGTGTGAGGCTGCATGGCATAAACGCAACTCAGCAGCATCCTGGATTATATGTGCAGATGTTAGACGGCATATTTATGTTTTTGGCAGCCAATCAAGTATTAGCTAAATTCTTCCTATTCATAAAACAATGTTTTATTTCTATGTTATGAATCACCTGTATCTTAGCATCACACACACACAGTTACGTATAGAATAACTTTAAAAGTAACAGAAACTGATGATAGAATTATCTTCCCTATATAAGCAGTTTGTGTAATAGAGCAGGTTAAAAATCAAAGCAAACCATGCAACAGTAAATGTTTCCTTTTCCTGTTCAGCTTTATTATTTTAAAATGAGTTGACATGTTGGTAAAACATTTAAAGGACTAGTTGAATGATGATTAAATTTATATTTCAGCAATTTAAATACAAATTCATACATTGCAATCAATATTTACCCACTAGGAAAACAGCCAATCAGATTGTTGCTCTTAATATAAATATAATATATTTTGGCACAAACGTAAAATAAATAATAACAGATTATGCCCAAAAATAAAAAATAAAGTTACTTGTGACTAAAGCTAATATTTTTATTCTGTTCTTTCAAACACAAACCCATAGCGGTAAGGACAGTGACATAGCAAATGTATCGTTTAATATGGTAATAAAAAAAAAGGTGCATCACCAGACAGTTGTTTGCTTTTGATTTATTGCTCTTCTGTACACTGTAATTTTGTACACAACAGACTGTGCACCAGTTGAATGCACATGCTTCGTAGCAAATGAATTCAACAGTGCAGACTGTAGATGCAGCTGTGACACATTCATATCTGATGACGGAAGTGGAGGAAGGAGAGTGTTATGACTCCAGTGAAGTTGTGCTAACAGATGCAGCATAGCGACATGCTAGTAAAAGCTGATAAACATTTCATAGTAGAAGTCAACACACAGAGCATGCATTGATGTTTGGAAAAAACGCTGTGCAATGTCCTCTGTCTCTGCAGCTTAGGTGGAAACAGTGTGTATTATTAATAATCTCTTTTCAGGTTATAAAATTCCATGATTATGTTTGATCCAACAGTATCTACAGCGTGCGTGGGGCCTTTAGAAGAGGAACACTGATAACAGAAAAACATTTATTTTACATTAAAGTAAATAGCAGACAAACACGTTTTAATCATAGTTATAAAGTCTTTTTTGAACTGTAAAATGCTGAAAGCTGATGTTAAAAAAGGATTGAGTACATGTGCTGTAGCTCTGTTGAGGGTGAATGTTGGCGCAAACCTGCTAAATATTTTAAGAGTGAAAAAGTACTGGTGTCTTCCCCACATTCATTCAGCAGTGGTGGTCCACAACAGCTAGAGAACTGCTACAGAAAATATAAAAATAACATCAACAGAAATGAGATTTTAATGCCTGTTAAATGCATCTGCTAAAGCTCCACTGCCTGCAATAAGTGCTGCATGCTGACTGTGTAACGTTCACGTTTTGGTGCAGCAACAGCTTGTTTTGTGTGTCAAACTCTACTGTAAATGTACTGTACTCCCTAACACCCCAATTAATACAAGGCTCACAGGCAAAATCGCTCACTCTCCCTTTCTTTTCCGTTCTCCTTCTTTGCTTATAACTGGAAGCTTTCAGCAGAAAACACTGCTCTTTAATAATTTGTATTCATGTGTCACCATGACGGCTACCGGCACTTTTGGCTCTCAGATATGGCTGCTGATCCAACAAGTGCACTAAAACACTGTCATTAGAAATGCACAGAAACAAGAGAGTGTGACAAAAATGGAGTAATCAACAAAATAATCAGCAGGATCAGGGAAGCACAGACACAGGGAAAGATAAAGTGGCCTAACAATTGTGATGTGAGCAACTGCCTGAAAGAGCAAGGTGTGTTAGTGTTTCACATGCATGGAAGGATGATGTGACAACAGGTCCCAAGGACAGAAACGTAAAATGGCTCACCAACTTAAAAACAGGAGGAGGAACCCTAAAATCAAACACTTTTAAAACAAACAAACAAAAATTGTGTCTCCTTGTGGTAGGTTTGTGACTTTGCAGTCGTTTTGTGTCTCTGTGCATCTTTGTGATCAAGTCAAGCTATATGTTTGTATAGCCCAGTATTACAAATTGAAAATTTGTCTTAATGGGCTGCAATCTATACAGCATAACACACCCTGCCCAAAACTTTAATGTGACATGTGGTCCTTTTGTGTCTCTTTGTGGTCATTTTATTGACTTTCCAAATTTAAAATAGTCTATATTATATTCAGGGACTCTTTGGCCTCTGGATCATTCAGTGATCCATCCTTGCTTGATTTCTGTTATACATGAAACATTTACTATGAAACTTAACTACCAAATAAACTCAGTCACACTGACAAGTGGTTAAAATATACCCGTTGCAGTTGAGCAGCATCAACCTGTTTGGCACCGAGATATCTTAACAACTTCTACTTTCTCTCCACGAAGAAGAGAAGAGCTTCAAGTCTTCTTCTCCTGTGTTTCTGTACGTATGTTTGTAAATTGTTCATCCATCGTGAGAACAGATATGTGTCTGGTTTCAGTGTGTGTCAAACAATCCTAATCGCCACCGCCACGTCAGAACAGTTTTAGTAGCACCTCAGGACCCCACTCCATTGCCGTCTGAGCCACAGCAAACACAGCCGCCCCAAGCGTAGCGGACAGCCCCCACACTGCCATCTTCACCACCCTGTTCCCCTTCGCCCACAGCTGGACTCTGTTCTGGGACAAAGCTGCTTCCAGACCTGAGTGACTAGAGGCTACGAGCACAAAACAGGGAGAAGGGGTCACAAATGAAGGAGCAGAGGCGCAGAGGGTTCAGGAGAATTTAAAATGCTCACAGCTCAAACCAAAGAAGGATGAAGCTGCATTTTGGTAGTAGGTCAAGGAATGTCAACACATCAGGGGTAACGACAAAGGAGAGGTCACAATGCATTTAGTATAAAACAACCAACCCAACACTGCTTAATAACATCAGCACTTTTAAATTAAACAGTAAACTATATGTCAGGGTCCTTTGAGTTAGGAGGTCACCTCTCTTCTTCAGGAATGCTACACATATTCTTATCTGAGGCTGCCCAGTAGAACCACAGTCTGAGAAGTTCCACTGCAGCACTTTGGGGTTAAGGGTCTTGCTCGAGGGTGTTTATATTTTCTTATTGATATGCTTTCCCTAAAGTCAAGGATGAACTTTCATACTGAAAGGCTACTGCTGAAAAATGTAAACAATAACTGCACATTTAGATACTAACTTTTTTACCAGGCCCGTTTCCTCACATTCATTGTCTGCCGCAGTGATATCAAGAGGTGCTATAGATTGACCCTCTGTCTGTTTGCTATGCACTTCATTTTGGATGCTGTAAATTACATTTTGATGAAACAACAGGGAATGATGTGTATCAATGTTAATATTACCCTGTTTGGCCTGAGGGGAATGTTACAAGATATTTTGATTGCCTGTACATCACAGACAATATGTCAGATGCCACTAAACAGATTTTCACCAAACCTACGGGAGCAATGCTTTGCTTTGTTCTGTTCTTCATATTTAAATTTATACTTGATTGGTCCGATGGGAGTGCTCCAATATTTGTTTACTTGTTATTGATTGGCCCAAAGTGGAGCAGCCTTTGTGGGGGATGACATATTTACTGCTGCCTTGTTTGGAAGATTTGTGTTAACATGTAAGGCACAAAAACATGTGAGGGACTGTGGATCCATCAGATGATTTTAGCTGAGTAGAATGTTTGTTCTTAGAATAATACATTTAATATTCATGTTCTTCCTAATATCAAAGACTATCCAACTTGTATTAAGTACATAATTAAATCATATGTTTTCACCTATCCACAGAAGTGTCTGTATGTGTAGAATCCTTCTTCAGAGTCAATAATAAGTTAAAAAAAAGATCACAGTTAATGATTTTACCATATACGGAGTTGGTGGAGCCCTGAGTCTTGGTGAGGCGTTGGAGAACAGAATCTGGCCTCTGGTGGAGGGTGGAGAGCTGAAATGCCTGAAAGGTGCTGATGGACAGACTGGGGAAAGACAACAGAGGGAAAAAAAGGAGGAAACAGAGTTAAAGAGAGTCACTGATGGAGAACAGAGTTGGGTCTAATGTGAAAAATGAATAGCTGGAATGACATGAAGAGACAGATGGATAGAAAAACTGATGGATAAAGACAGGTGAGGCAGACAGTGAGAGACAATGTGAGAGAACTGCTTACTCAGTAGCTCTTCTGTATAGAAAGCTATGCATTATGAGACATCAGTATGTTTCAGTATCAGTCAGTCAAGGCCTCATGTCAGAGAAGTCAATTGGCCAAACTGAAGGACGCTTCAGCAAAAGAGAAACTGATAAGACTATAGACACAGAGAGACAGATACTGTAGTTGGGTCTCTTAATGTTTCCAGCAAAGTAATAAAAAAATGTCTCTCTCACACAAGCAGACACACTAAATGGCCTCAGGAGTATCAGTGTCACTGAGTCTCTGAGTGTGTGCTTTTATAGCGCACCCTCTTGGTTACAGAGGGTATTACATCACCATTCAACACAAAAAGCGAAAGTGAATGAGCAGTTAGTCAAATAATTGATGAGCTGATTGAAACAGCATGAATATTTTTGATTAATAATTTGGGTCACTGGCTCTGAGAGACTGACATCTTATCGACTAATCAGTTAATGAACTACGCAACAGGCAGATTACTGGCTAATAAAAACAGTTTTTGGAATTTATATAATTTAAAGCTGAAGAACTGACTACAACTAGTCTAGTTGAATTGTGACCTGTCATACCATCTAATTAAGCTACTATGAATGCATACTGTATGCTGAATGCAATAAAATTTAAATCAAACTTTCATTTTAACCTCATTCATTGCATTGTTCTTTATACCTGGAGTCACTGCATGGGATACAGTGAGTGACAATCTTTGATGTTATGTCTCCTCACCTCTTGTGAGATTGCAGCGCTGCCTGCTTGGCCAGTAATGTTGGAGGGTACTGGTTAAACAGGTCCTGGGCCTGGCCAATTAGAAGTTCATATGGGAGGTCCTGGGGGATGCGAGAGAGGAGGTGGTGGACCATAGCCATATCACACTCGCTCTGCTTCACCTCCTTCTCTCTGTGCAATACAATCTGAGGAAAAAGTAATAGGTTAAAACTTTTTAACCTCAAGTAGTTCACTGTGGGTAAAACATGGGTTTGATTCTACGTATCGTACATTAGCTTGTTTCAGTTCTAATCGTGACGCAGAATGTGAGCTTAGAAGTGAAATCAGCACATGAAGAGTTAATGCCCCATGCTGTGCGCTGCACCAAGCCTTGGAGGAAACATGAACTACATTTTGCTTTGTTGTTTCACACGCTTCACACCGAGCTCTCCCTCTGCCCAGCCCCTACACATACATACACATATCCTCAACTGCAAATGAGCATTTTGTGCACAACTGTACACACTAGCAAACATGCACAAAATCCTTCAGTTAACAATTATTCTTCACACAGACACCCAAAACCAGGTTTGCTTGGATAGGCATACACAACACAATTTTTTCCACAAACACAGGGGCACTCATAGATTCTCAAGCAGGAAACATTTGAGCCAAGCAGTAAGTAAGAATGAAACCTGAAGTCAGAAGATACTACTCCATTGTGGACCAGCTGAACAACGCCAGAATATAAAAACTGCTTTTATTTTATAATCCCTTTTTTGCTCCTTTTCCTACTCAGTCAAACATCAGTCAGCTCCGTTTGTAACTCTCTCTCCTAATGCTGTCCTCATCCTTTTCCTCGCGTCCCTTGTGTCTCTCCCTCCATGTCTGTGGACCTCTCGTTCACTCTTTCTAGCATGTGTTCATTATGAGGTATCTAATTAACTAGTCCATTGACTTCCCAGCACCCTGCCTCACTGTGTTTCTGACTGTGGCAGCATGTACTCATCAGTGAGCACCCTGGATTACTGACAAAACAAATTCATTCTTGTCCATGCCTGTTGGCTCTGGCCTTTTCTTACCGTAGCAGCAAGGTAGATGGGCATCAGTGGATGTGAGGCCAGGAAGAAGTCGTAGAGTCTGAGTGTGTGTTTGAAGTCAGACAGGACGTGGCCGTACCAAGTGATGAGCCAAGACAATGCAAAGATGGTACCCACCTCCGCCCTATAGAAGAAAATGAAAACAAGTAGTTTTTTCGTTTTTGATCATAAATTGAGAAAAAAAATTACCTTGCATTTCTCTTATATCTTGACTTAAAAACCTTTAATATCTTATGTAAAGTACTTTAAACTGTCTTGTTGTTGAAAGGTGCTACAAATGATACAAATCCAAAGTAACCAAAGTTTCTCCCTATGTGACAACACACATGACTCGGATAATCTCTACAAGTTTATATGTTTTTATCAAATACATACTCCAACCAATTTCAGCTATGTCAACTGACGAAGTTGAGAGTTTGGTGACCTCTGATTCAGAGTTTATACAAATGTGAAACGTTGTTTCTAGAGGATGTGGATCTGGTGTGTGGCTCCAGCGGGCTTCACCGTGGCTTGCTCCTATTTTTATTTGAAATGAGAACTTGTGCTTGGGCCTCCTTATTTTTTTTATTTAGAGGTGGTGGGCAGGTCTGATATGCAGCCGTATGCAACAACAGCAGCCTAGTCTCAGTGAAATAACAACAGAAGGCATGTATGTAACCCAGAAACATTAAATGAACTAGGACAACTGAGAGACAACACATCTTGCCCCATTTTTAATTCTTACTTTCTTAGAAAATGTGTAAAATATTAGCTATAGACTCTTTAATTCCACAATCATAAAACGTTTACTTAACGTTACACTATTAACAGGTCCTACAGTTTAGGCCTTGGGAACTTTCATAGTGCTTAGAACCTTACTACTTACTTTGTATGTGCTTACATAAATAGGCAGTTATTTTTGACAGTCTCAAAGAAACTCAATGGTTGTTGATAAATATTGGATAAAACATCCAGGGAGGAAGTTGGGGAAGGAGTGACACGTAAAAGGATGTCTGTGGCAGTGATGGCTTGGGGGAGGGGTAAAGAGAAGGAGCAAAGGGTGAGGAGCATGTATGATAGGAGGAATGAAGAAAAAAAAAACAAGTGGAAGAAAGTGAAAATAAAGGAACAGGATAAAGAGGAGCAAATAAAAGAGGCAGGGATAAGAGGGACATGAAGAGGAAGAGGAAGTGCTCACTAAAAAGAGCATTCCAAACTTTGAAGTGAAGCCTTGTTTATCCTGTCATTTTTCTGAGAGTGCAGTCTTGTTTTTGTGCTTTTTGTGTTTGTGTGAGCTTATATGTGAGTCGACATATAGATTGCAAACACAGAGGTTGCCAGCAAAGCATCACAAAAGGTACTGTAGGTGTACCAATATGCACACAAAGTACAACATTCCTCAGGAGATAATTCACTGGCTGGAAAAAAGTCCAAACACCAAACCTCACTACACCCAGCGTTAAACTACAGTAACTAGTTTGATCTAAAAAAGATTTTTTTTGTTGTTGTTAATTCAATAATATTTTTTATCATTATCAGTTTTTTCTAAAAAAATTTTTGGTCATTTCACTAAGGGACACCACGACTTAACTAAGTGTGAGCACCTTGGATGGACCGATCAACTCCTCAAACAGCTGTTAGGCCATCTTTCACTAGAGCCACCCTATGAGACCAGTACTGATGAATTATAAGTCAACCACAAAACACTTTGTATTGCGTCTCACTGTGAAGATCACAGTGGAAAATCAACACTGGTCTGCCCTCTAGTGGCTATTACTAAAACTACATTACCATCATTTGTCAAACTTGGTCAAAGCAAGAACTTGTTGCCATCAACTGAAAGTGCAACAAACCAACAAAAATGTGTTCAGTGCTACAGTAAGAATGTGTTTTGTTTAAAAAAAATAAGAATTTAAAACACTGTGCATATATGTGTGTACCTGATCATGAAGTCATGTAGCTCTGTATCTACTTGTTCCAATATAGGCATCAAGTAGTTCAAAATGTGTTTGGTGCTGTCCATGGTGGGATCCATGAAATCCCTATAGAGAAGGAAAACACAGGTTCCATAAATATTACAGATAAAATGTATAATAAGCGATAAAAATGCAATAACAAAAAAGTCTATTTCAAAAAAATATCAACCTGAGATGATAATTGGAAAGCGTGTCTAGCATGGCAATGGCCATCCGCTCCCCCACTACGAGCAAGAGACTGACAGCCACATCATGGTATCCCTGATAGTAGTGGAGCTGAGGATTGCGTTTCAAAACCTCCAGTATGATGTTGATCAGCTGCTCCTGTAGCACTGCTCTTTCTGTGAGTGGCATGCCTGAGGGAGAGGATCCGAATGTTGAACCACACTATGACCATACTGTGTCTGTGTACGCTGTTTTAGTTTAATACTTTGTCATGTTTTAAAAGCACATTCATAAAAATTCAGTCTTTATAGTTAGAACAGCTAACCTGAACACACAGTAAATCTATGTTTACATGGGTTATTTCACAGGGTAAAGAATAAACATGAAAATAAATTAATCTTCCTGGAAGTAAAACCTCAGCTGAGGAATCTACATACGTATGTAAAAGCCTTTTTTCTAAAACAATTTGTGAAAACTACTGTTTTGAATCTAGATCACCCTCATTTTAAGTCTATTGCTGCTACCTGTCAGGAAAGTTTATATATTCAACAACATAGTTAATTGGAATAAAACAGGCAGCCTCTCAGTTAGATAAGACACTTTTCTACGTTTGCTTTGCGAACTTTGTGATTTTAGCTGACAGCACAGGCTGTCTTGAGACACAAAAAATCTTCCTTGGAGCAGCTTTTACCCAGTTCATGAATTATTAAGCCTTGCCAGATATCTGCATGTTGCTTTAAGTATAGTGTTACAGTTTGATAAATGGCACCCTGAGCTATGCTGCTATCTTTAGAGATAAAACACACACAGAGATAAACACTAACCTTTAGGGAACCGCTTCATGGACCTCCTAACATCCAGGACTACCTGGTTGTAATCTTTGTGGTTCTCCCTCACATCTCGACCTACACAACAAGAAATGTTATTGTAACTATTATTAACATCAGTAACAGTACTAATATGTAGTATTCATGGAATTGACCACTAACCAGGTTTATGTGGTAGATTATACACATTGATGTTCAGTAGTTTGGGCCAGACCTTCCTCCTCAGTTCATCAGTGAGTAGTCCTCCCTTAGTGGCTGCTGCCCTCCTCAGGGTCTCAATGTCCACTGGATCGCTGTACATTAACAGTTCAGAATTGTTCAGCATGATGCACTACTTTAAATCCTGTCGACACCGTGAATAATAAGTAAACTCTAACTTCTCATAAAAACTTTTTAAAAAGCTACTGATTTTCTTGTTTTTAAATCATTTCACACATTTCCACTTCCACAAAAATCCCTATTCCTTTGTTTATGTGAAATTTGTTTGGCTGCAGTCTGTGTATTATGTAAATGTATAATTCCTGCTGATAATTCTGCATGAGCTCTTCTGTGCTATTTTCCATGTCTCCTGACACTAAGGTTTTTATGATCCTTGTCACACTATCCCTCTCGGCACATACGAGTAATTTTCATGTGTGAAATTAGCTTAGTAGGGAGTGATGAAGGTCATTGTCAGTGGATAATTGCATAACAAAGAGAGAGATTTAATTTGTACACTAGAACATCATACAATACAATACGAGATGGCGGCGCGCACGGGTGCAGCGACTCTTAGCTCTCCAGTTAGGTGCTTGTTTTTGTTACTTTTACTGTGTGTATTTTTGATTTTTTGCAACGCCGCCATCTCCTACAGTCGCCAGACCCTCATTGAACTAGGTTTCAGTTATAGTTTGTTTCTGGTGACTATCAGCGAACACACAACATCCTGGAGGACATAGCGAGACCGCCGGGGTCTCCGTGGATGGTCTGCCCACCCAG
>JAUYWH010019248.1:0-29595 GCA_034779795.1 Ctenopoma multispine
ACGAGGCACTGGGCAGGTTGGCTGGACCAGCAACTCCGGCTTCAGGGTCGAGGATACCTGAGGAAAGATACAGAGAGAGAGAGGGAGAGGGAGAGAGAGAGAGAGGGAGAGAGAGGACGAAGCATAACTAGTGGAGAGAGAAGACACAATGTTAACAACATGCAATAATTTTTAGACAGCAGTAGTAATTTAAAATAACATTTTGTATGAAATTGGAGGAACTACTTGAAACAATGTTATTGGCCTTTTTAATATTTATTCTATTAAGGGATGAATCATTTTCAATCAATCTGTATGGAAAAATGAACAGATTCAACAGATAAAGCACAGTTAGGTTTTAGTTTGTTTGCTAGAAGGATCTTTAGAGGGACCTTCAAGCTAAAGTTCCTCTAATAATGCAGGGGATGTTGACAGTGTGCATGGAGTGGAGTTTGAACAAAATAAAAGTCCATTGAATCTATTCAGACTATGATAAGTGGTTACACAGTGATTACATGTGACTATTTTACAGCTCTGTATTTGATATTCATTAAATTAATAATATGACTTCTGAAAACATCAGGGACCCAGTGTTACTAGACAGCTTCACATCATGGTGACTGGAAGTTTGTTTATTGTCTAATGTCAGAAAAACTGTTAAAAATGTGAGTAGTGACTGTTATAGAAATTCTTATTTTTATTTTATTATTTTTAGGGTAGATGTGTCCACTGACTCTGACCATGAAGATAGTAAGATTGTAAAAAATGAAATTCTAAATTCTTCTGTTATTTGATTTAAATTTCCATTAGAAATTACAGATCTTTTCCACATTTCTCACTATGATTTTACAGCCTAACCTTGGCACAATTAGAGATGTGAACCAGTATAAAAATTATAAACTGGAAACCTCGTGTGCTCTATCTAGTGGATCATTAGAGCAGCAGCTATTTTTTTTATTTGTGAGGTAAATACTTCAGGTTCAGCAGCACAGTGTGATTTTTCTAATGGTACAGAGACAGAACTGTTTTAAATATCTGTCAACGCACTGATGTGCTCCTGTGTTGTTGAGTCTCAATCTCAGATCATCCGAACTATTTATCACCTCAGTGTTGGTCTGATCAAACCATGAGATCCAGGTGGAGCTTGTTGGGCTTCTCCCTCTATAGAAGGTAGAGCTAGGTAAGTGAAATCCACTGCTTGATCTAGGCTTGTCCCTCTGTTCATCTGTACACTCTGTCTTTGTAATGCACTATTTTGTGGTGTTTTGCAATATTTCTGATTTTTAGGTATTTTCACACTGTCTCTGTGTGATGATATTCTCAATATCTTCTGTTTTTTGTTGAGTCAGTTTGTTTCTCCTTCGTTTAAGAGGTCACAGATCTCCAGCGAGTCAGTGTCACACTCGATGTGTCTCTTCCTCTAGGTGTCTTTAAGGCATTTCTCTAGTTGACGTTTCTGTTTTTATTTTTTTTAACTTAAGTATAAATACAGTGTCATGCACACTGAGGAAGAATTGTGATGGTTTATTAAATTATTTCTGTGTGAAAAGGTCATAGGCTGAATCTCAGTTGTGATAATAACTTCTGACTGTAGATGGAGCAGACTGTGACTGCATCAAAATAAAAGTGAAACTGTAAAATTAACATTTCCTGAAGCCGCCATTTGTTCGTTTGCTGCCACATGGAAGACTTTGAGTGCGGCAGATGGAGAAAAACAGACACTACTACTGTGAATGATGCTGTCATGATAAAGTGACATGTGGCTGCTCGCTCAGACAGTTCAAACTATGAACAATGTTTCTCTGGGCAGCTCGTTTCTTAATGGGGCTTTTTATCTGTTCTGCAGTGGGTGAGTAGCTGTTAGCTTTAGCATTAGCAGTTACTGTTCCTAATATCAAAAACAAAATACATAATAATATTTACTGTAGTTGAAGTAACTGTACTGTTACTAAGTCTGAACTGAATCATTATGTTAAATCTAGTTGTTGTGGACTTAAACTTTAAAGTTTGTGTGACGCTTCAAACGTCACAAATGTTTTACAAAGTTCAGTATTCATTTAAAAACCTTAGCAGCAAACTGATATGAACATTATAACTGGATAAGAAAAGAGGAGATTGGATGCTGAACAAAACATTTATTATTTTTACTATAGAGTTTAGCATCTTGTCTGAACAAGGTTTCGATAACACAGGTCTGCAGGTTTCAGCTGCATGGGATGTTTTTTATTGTGCTGAATCCAAAAATGATCTCCATTTCCCTCCATCACATCATTTTTGCAAGACATGAGGAGTTTACATAAAAAAAACACAACAGCGATTAAAAAAATCAATATTTCTGAGGTATGAGGCACTGGACGAATAGCTGAACTAAAGTTTGGGTAAGATATGTTCTTTTTATTCCTAGTTTTAGAGCATCTTACATCTACCGAACAGAACAGAACAGATAGGATACCAGTTTAAAAAGGGAAATCGTACGCTTAATTAAAATAAAAACATGAGTTTTGCAAGAAAACCTGACGAGATGGAATTTTTAAAATATTTTTTCTGGGTTCAGTGAGTAAAAATCTGTAAGAAACCGTCATAAAAATCCTATTCAGTTTTTGATTGCAGACCTGTGTAATTAGCTACAGTCCAGCAGACGTCACTGTGCTGCTGAGTTTGAAGCTTCAAAACTTCTCATAACTTCTTTACTGCTGTTCCCACATGTCACCACACGTTGTTCACTGTATCTTCTGACTCCTGCAGGTCAGTTCTCTGTCAGTGTCTCTCAGGACGTCTACCAGGCAGAGGAGCACAGTAACATCACACTGACATGGTTCTTATCTGACAACACTGACATGTCAGGCTCACTGTACATAGATGTTGTGAATGTGAAACCACTCAGGAGAGTTTACAGTTCTGACAGTAAGTTTGAAGCTGAGCCATATCAAGATGATTTTTACAAAGGACGAGTGAGCTGTGATCCTGAGCTCGCTAAGACAGGACGGATTGAATGTGTCTTTACTGATGTGAGACTCAGCGACACAGGAACATATCAGTGTTTTGCTGTGATTGACGGATTCAGCAGCTTCAAACATTGTTACCTCAGTGTTACAAGTAAGATGCCATCACTGACTCCTTATTTTATGAGACAATGAATTAGACCTGGATTAATTAACAAGTTGTACAATGTGCACCACAATCATTTTATTACTTCAAAAAGTTTTATTGAATTTTCTATGCAGCATCTACAAAGGTGCGTAGAGATGTTGGAGAGAAAAGTTTCACTGATCAAATTTTGAATCCAACAACAATAATCCTGCCACGCAATATTTTATAAAGAGCTCCCAGTCTTTCTAACAGGGACACTGCTTCTCTCTGTCCCATACATTATTTCATCTCCCCCTTTAAGGAGGACTCCTACACTTGGAGGAGCAGCAGGCTGTAAACTGTTGTTGTTTGATATAATTTTCTGACAAATGTGACTCATTTATTTAATGTTTTTACAGCCACCAGTGACCAACCTGTAAATGAGACATCGAAGCCAGGGTCAGGCCAGAGTCGAAGGAGGACCAGCCTCTATGCAAGTTTAGGTTTGTTTACAGCGATAACAATAGCACTTATGATCAATCCATTATTTCAGTATCTGAAAAGACTGACATCAGGATGAAATTTGACTTTTTTTCCTACCTCGTGTTGCTGCTTGCACGAACACAGTCCATTACAGATTCTACGTTTACCTCATTCTGTAATGTCGATGTGCAGCTATAAGCTACAATAATTATTTTAATTTGACTTAGTGTAAAAAAAAAACTAAAAAAAACTTTATTAATCAAATCAAGAGGAATAAATAAACGGTAATCATAATAAAATAATCATAAAAATAAAACACTATACCAAAATTAATAATAGTCATAAACAAATATACTGTAAAGTAATTTGTAGCTGTAAAACAACTAATTTGAGTTGACTGTAAACACCATCACAAAGCATTGACAGCCGTTTGTAGATAAAATGTATAAAAAATATTTCTTTGGCATTTTTTGTTGTTGTTTTTTTTTATTATAAATAGGGTTACACACAGACGCAAATATTAAAAATCATAAAACTTCACTTCATCCAGGACTGTTTTGATATCCCTGCTGTTTCTGAATGAAGTAACCGGCAGCTTAAACAGCATCAAAGTTCAGTAAAGCTGAAAAATTTGAATAAACTGATGACTTCCATTTAAAATAATTGATTTACATATCTGTCTGGGTGTAAATTAGATCATAGAGTCATCTACCTCAGACGTCAGTGGAGTAAGGAGATCTAAGTACTATTACCTTTTATCAGTGAACTAGTTCTGCACTGAGCCACTTAGAAATGTGTTATTTACATGAAGGGAAATATTAAATAACCCAGAATGAAATTGGGAATTTTCCTCACCTTGATAGAATGACAAAAGAAATTAATTTAATTATCGAAAAGAATCTGACATTTTCTTAATATTAAACAATACAGTGTAACCCAGTATTTAGTAATTAAATTGTAAATAAATTCACTTTTGATTTTTTAACTCTAATTTGAATATTTGCACCAATTTTGCATTTGTACATGAAACTGTGTTTTTTATTATTTAATTTTTTATAACTTTTATGTGCATACTTATCTGTTATTGTCAGCTTTTCTTTGCAATATCAATGAAGCACCTTATTGTAATACTACATCAGTCTAATACAACGATGCAGCAGTCGGTGCTCCGTGATGATACTCAAGCTCAAATCAAGAGTGTTTTCATATGTTGTTGATTTAACTGCCTGGTCATTTTGAAGGTTGTAGTTTGTGCTGCTGCTTAATTGTATTACAAAAGCACATTATTAAAAGCACATTTTTTTAAGCTTAAAAATGTTTACATTTCTATTATGCTTGTATCTTTATTTGCTCATTTTAATTTCTCTTTTTAAAAGTCATATCTGATTTTGTAATTTTTGTTTGTGTAACCATTTAAATAAAATAAGACCTAACAGAGTCAGTCTCATGAACTCTTCACATTACAGAATCAGTGTTGAGTTAAAATGTGAAGAACACAACAGCTGCTGTCTTGGTTACTTTATTCTGCTTATAGTCATATAACATTTCTCTATGACATCGTCATATGAACACCATATCACATTTACTAATTTAATTTTGACCAACACCACTATTTTAAAAAAAGAACTGAAAGAACACAAATCCGAAGAATTTTACAGTAAAAATTACATATTACCGTATAACCAGAAACCAAATATGTCAAATCTGAAATATACAGTCCCTCCATGCTGCTATACAGTCACAAAATATATGTCCATTATTAAAAATAACAAGGGTCTGTATTTGTTGTCATTGCAAACAATGTCTAACTTTTAAACGTTTGAAAACAACAAGTTCTTCATAGTGAAAAAAGGGCTTTTCAAAATAAAAACTTTTTTTAGTGTGCACAAAAAATGTGTTATACTTTTAATATATTTTGATTTAATGCAATTTTTTCTTTTTCATGAGAGCTTTAAAAAAATTTTAACAGTGTCTGTATTTATTTTTCTAATGCAAAAAACTGTTTTTAGTGTTGCACATGACGTGCATGGCACAGGGTTCAGCGATCATGACCTATATGCAGCTTGCAGCTAAGTCTGCAGACTGGTCACTGAGCCCATGTTAACCTCTGTCCACCAGAAAATAAAAGCAGGTGGTGCTAATATTTCCTACACAGTTACTACTGTATAATACAGTTAATAAAATCATTAAATTAAATATGAAGTGTGGATTTTCAAACCCTTTGCAGTGGTGAACAGTTGTTTTGTCTGACATGGACGTAAGTCCAGTCCAGTCCACCACCACAACCACCAGCTAACTGAAAATAACAGTAAAAGCAGTAAAGCGTGTGATAAAGTGTGTGATGCTGTAAAGATTGTTTCAGTGCAGAAACATCTAACTTGTTAAAGTAACAAAACAGAAACACCTTTCCATCATCTAATCTTCCAAAAGCTGCTAAAACTGTCGCAGTTAGAGCTGCTATGAAAAGAGCCAGGAAAACATATTGTTTGTTTGTATTTTCTCGGTGGGCTTTTGAACCTGTGTGAAAAACAGATCATCAGTGTTTGTATGTACAATAGTCTACACCCAGAAAGTACAAAAAAACAAAAAACCTGATCCTTCAGAAGCGTTAAAATATATATTTACTGTATAAATATAATTTCTGAGAGACTGAAACATTTTTTTTTTGTTTAGATGTGAAATGATCATAATGAATGTTGCATTGGCTAAAAGATGTTGTCTCACTGTTTCTGAAGTTATTTTACTAATCAAGTGTTGATGAGGCCAAAGAAAATCACCTTACATTGTGTGTTTTTACCAGTTACCATGGCAGCCACCTGTAGTTCAGAGTCTTCAGCAGTGACTGTGAACAGATGAATTCTGACTTGTCTTTGTCAAACTGAACCCGTCCTACAAACTGCTGATGCTGAGACTCTGGGAGCTTTTATCATCTGATACAAAACATTAAGGGGCTCTGACAAGAAACAAAGGAGTTAGGCAAGTCACTAATCAATAAAGCACCAACATTTGCCAAATAACTTGATTCATCAACAATAATAATTATCTGCAGCCCAACTAACCACAAACAGAGGAGATCAGATCTTCTGTTGGGGTTTTCACACGAGTCAGAAATAATTTTAAAGCTAAATACACTTAAAGATATTTGTAATTGTTTGTTCACATTTACAAAAAGTCTTATTTATTTATATTCATTTTTCACTTTTCACTATGTAGTAGTTGTGGTGAATAATTAATATTTATGTTAGTGTGATGACATTATTTTAAACCAGCTGTCAACAACAGAGTGAAGCCGTGTTTTATACTAACATAACATGAGACAGTTGAAGGTGAAGCTAAGGTAGAGTAAAGAAACCTACAGGAGGAAGCTGGAGAACCAACTACAGCAAAACATGAAGCATGTGTGGTCGAGGGTGAAAAAGATCAGAGGCTTCAAGGAGAAGGGGAACCAGGTTGAAGGGAACCTCCAAAGAGCAAATGAGCTGAACAGCTTTTTTAACAGATTTTCGGCTGAAGGAGCCCTAAACGCCCCCCCCTCCTCTCCATCCTCCCCATGCTCCCCATCCTCCTCCTCCTTTTGTCTCATCCTCCCCCTCCTCATCATCCAGGTCGCCTGTCCTGTCTCCACTGAGACTCCACACAGACCTCAGTTTGTACGGCTGAGAGGATGTGAGTCTGAGCAGGTGATCAGTAACACAGGAGCACCACAGGGGACTGTCCTCTCACCTTTCCTCTTCATCCTGTACACCTCTGACTTTCAGTACAACACTGAGTCCTGTCATCTGCAGAAGTTCTCAGATGACTCAGCTGTTGTTGGGTGTATCTGCGGTGACCAGTTTGTGGAATGGTGTGGGAACAACCACCTGACCTTAAATGTAACCAAGACGAAGGAGATGGTTGTGGACTTTAGGAGGAACAGAACCAGTTTTAACACTGTTTCCATCTTGGGAAAGGAAGTGGAGGTGGTGGAGGGGAACAAATACCTGGGCGTCCACCTTGACAACAGACTGGACTGGAAATGTAACACAGAAGCTGTGTACAGGAAGGGACAGAGCAGACTTGAGGAAGCTCAAGTCCTTTAATGTGTGTAACAAGATGTTGTAGATCTTCTACAGTCTGTTGTTGTCAGTTCAATGTTACTTGCTGCTGTGTGCTGGGGCAGCAGCATCAGAGTCAGAGACACCAACAAACTGAACAAACTGATCAGGAAGGCTGCTCTGTGCTGGGGACTCAACTGGAGCCTTTAGAGCAGGTGGTGGAGAGGAGGCTGCTCATCAAACTGATGAACATCCTCTTCACACCCTGCTAGTTAAACAGCGGAGCAGCTTCAGTCCTAGACTTCTTCAGCTTCTTCTATCTATCTATCTTACCTGACTAATGATGTTTTTGTGTGGCTGTTCTAATTTAAGGGGTTTTTCAGTTTTTTGGACGTACATGCACCTTTAGTTGAGGATTGTGTTTGTGTATTTTTACCACCTCTGAGAAGAAGATGATCTTAAGTATCCTGCTGCTTATCTCAGTGTCTGTGGTTAGCTAATGTCTTCACTATATTACCTACAATGACAGAAGTCAAAATACACTTTCAGTCTCAGTAATACATTTGTTAACTGTCAGTTCAATAAGGACAGATAAAGGAGAGATAACAAAGGTCTATTGTTGAACAAGGTATGTGGTGGATAGACCCCGGACAGAAAATATATGGTGCAATATGATGATGAAATCCCCCAGGGTCTAGACGCTGGTGGTGGTGGAAAGTTGGTCAGGAGAGGAGGCTGGGCAGTAGATGGCTGTCTGAAGGTAAGGTGGAGATGGGGTGGAGTAGGACTGCGCGGCGTAGAATGGAAGGATGAAGAATGAAGAATGAAAGGCAGAATGGCAGAAACAGTGGTATTTAAAGAATGGACTCTAGAGCTGATTGGCTTGAGAAAGCGGCAAGAAAAGACATTGGATAATGAGGATGGCCAATAGAATGAAGGGAAATTTGACAGCGTGGGAACACAGAAATGACAGAATAGATTCAGATGGGAATCCCGGCGGAGAGCAGGTTGGAAGACCTTCCTTACTGAACTTTTCCAGCCTCATTGTGACTCAGGATGGTACCTGTGTAAAGCTATGTGGAGCTCTGCTAAATGCTGACTCAAAGCTTGAACTGAACTGAAATATTAAACACTCACATTGAGACATCTGGACTGAAGAAAGTTTCATTATCACTCAAGCAAAGTATTATTAAGACAGAGGTAAGATCTACAAAAAATCTACGCTTTAAATAAACTCTATCTAAACTATCCTGCTTACGTATCAGTAGCAATCTTCTTGTTTTTTCTATATGTCATGTCTTTTGTCAGTCATGATATTGACCTTTTCTTTTCTTAGATGCTTTTCTGTTACGACATTCTCACTTTTAGTAATGTGGAGTGGAGTGGGAAGGGGGGACAGTTCGCTGACAGTAAAGAAAACTTTCTGAGCCTCCACCCACCCTGCAGTCTCTGATGGCACCCACCCCAAATTACCGACTTTAGAACGTGAAACATTGGGACTAGACGTATTGATATATCAGGACTAGTCTGCAGATCACTTGTACACATCACTTAAACCAAAACTTTTCAAACTGTAGGGTTTGCTTTAGTGCTACTGCTGATAAACTCAATTCTCAGATTTCTGCATGTGTGATTTGGAAAAAAATGAAATAAATAAGATTCCTTTGCAACTACAGTAAAAACATTTGGTCAGAAACTTCCTAGAGACTGAATCATCAAAATAGTCCCACTCAGAAAAGGACGGCCACCGACATGTAAATCTGACAACAAAAAAAAACATTATTTTGTGTTATCTCCATATGACAATATAATAAGTGTAAATTTCACACTTTTAAAAAGTTAAAATAAAATAAATAAACATGAATAAAGCAGTGCTAATAATGAGAAGTCAGACAATCTTTACCAGGAAGCTGTAGGTTGGGATGGTTCAGGTGTTTGATGTGCTACAGAAGTCTAACACCTACCACTGATATCAGAGCAGAGTTTGTGGGCGTCTGGGCATCATTTCATCACGTGACAACAAGGGAAATGCACAGCTAGATATACAATCTGTATTACTGACTATTGTGGCCTTTTTACTGAAGTGCTTCCATACACATGAAGTACTTGTAAGTATTTAACAATATATGTTAAAGTGTATATATTTACACTGGATTAAATTGAATCACTCAGTTTCTTGTGGTTCTACACTATTCAAGATAGATCACTGTGTGATTTAATTGTGTGTATGATTTTCTGCTCTTATATTAATCATATTTTATCAAATTTTATTGTTGTGTTGTGTTGATGGACCTGTGCTGTCTGGAATAAAGTGCACCTATCAGTTTTCTTTTATTCCTTATGATATTTCATTCATTAAATGAAAATGAGAAATCCAAAACGTTTGCATACAACTGTTCTACCGCTGGCCCAGTTTTTGTGCTGGACGGTGAACAACACCACTAATGTCCTCAACTCATAGATGCCTGTGACCTGAATGTTTGTGGTTAATGTCTTGGACTTTTTGAGTCAGTATACATTTGAATGAGTGTTCATTAAAAGCAGAACATGAAAGAATTAGAACACTGGTGTTCAGTTCTGTGGAACAGAACCAACATCATAGTTGAATATTTGCATAAAAATGGAACATTCATTATTTTTAGAAGGACATAATTCTCTCTCCTATCATTTCCAAATCAACTCTCAGAGAGGTAAGACCACTTTACAGCTGAGATACAACTGCTTTTTCTAGTGTTTTTCTGTTTAATGCAACCACACAGTGTTGGGATAAAAGTGAATTCATTTTACCTGCATGTTTCAAGTAAATTATGATTTTATTAGATAAATTACACACAGCACCACACTATGACGTGCATGTTTTGCTGTGAACTAGAAATAAAATGCATCATTTCCTTTGCACAACACAGGTTTTACGTAATGAGTGTATTTTGCTTTCACTGTTTCCTAAATGTGTTTTATACTCACTATCTGGTTTTGTTGTACATTATTGCTGACGCTTTGAGTCTGTACCTGAACCTGTTTTGTTTTTATTTTATTATTTGGAAATACTAGAATTTGCATATTATTTTATATTTTGGTCTATCTAATTACATAATTTCTAAAAAGACATAAATAAGACATTTGGATCAACAGTTAGTAAAAGAGTAGTTGTTTCATCAAGTACTTTTTTACTATTCCTTAAGTAATTTTTTGGATGTCTACTTTTTACTTCTACTTGAGTAAAAGTATTGTGAAGTACTGCTACCCTTACCTGAGTACAAATTTTGGCTACTCTACCCACGTCTGGTGTATACTGACAGCACAAGGCAGGGGGAAACACAATTATTTGACAATTAATTCTGCCCCCGAACTCGCTGTGTGTAGCCATGGTAAACAGCTGGACACAGCTCATGGACTGACCAATGCCACAGTAGTCTCTCCTCAAATCAGCTGTGTACAGCCATGTTGAATAACCAGAACGTGACTTGTGTTTCTGTGAAGTATGCAGGGACACAGCTCATGAACTGAGAAAAAACCCAATCATTTGTCCTCGAGTCTACTATGTGCAGCCACAGTGCACAACCAGACCATGACTTGTGTCTCTGTACAATGTGCAAGGATACAGAACATCGATTGACAGCAGAAGACAGCAGAAGACATTTGGCAGCAAATTCAAAAATACGCCATCTAAGTAGATGGGCAGCTTGGACACATTGTCAGTGTAGAACCCAGATTTATGATATCTTCTACTGGTTCAGAGGTCTCCCTCCTGCCCTAACAAAGGCAATGTTGTGCCTGACCGGTAGCTGGTGTTTGGCCTGCTGGATTCCTATGCAGATGGAATCTACTACTGCCTTCAGAACCTGGTTGTGGTGCCACGTGTACCTTCCCTCTCCCAGGGCTTTAGGACAGCTGCTTAATATGTGCTCCAAGGAACTTCTTGCCTATCACAGTGGGCATGCTGGAGCTTCTACAAGGCCCCAGCTGTGCAGGTTGGATGGGCTTGGCAAGACGTCATATACTGACTTGATGAGGAACTGGAGTCTTGCTGGTTCCCACCTCCAGATCTCTGACCATGTGATCTTACGTGTTGATGCTTGGTCCCAATTCATGCAGGCTCCTTGCTGCTGCATGGCCACTGACCTGCTCTTCGTCCACCTAAGCCCGGATCTCTCCTTGTATCAAGTGCCATCTTTCTTTCCCCCGTGCTCTATTAAAGCACGGTCTTCTGAGAGATCCCAGCCCTGCTCGTTCAACTGCCACAGAGCCCACCAAGGGGATCCTAAAAAAGATCTTGCTTTCCACACTTAGCACAGAGATGGTACAGAACCGCATTATGTCCTTCTCCTTCTCCTCCTTGGGAATCCACACAACCTCTGCATGGTGCCACTGCCACTAAAGCTGTGGTGTACAACCAAACAATGACTTGTGTCTCTGTAAAGTATGCAGGGACACAGCTCATTGACTGACAACACAAGGCAGAGAGTGACACGATTGTCTAGTAGTCACAGTGCAGAACCAAACCATGACTTGTGTTTCTGTAGAGTGTGCAGGGACACAACTTATAGATTGACTGCACAACACAGGGAGAGACGCGATTCATTAGCAGATATAGTGACGAGCCAAACCATGACTTGTGTCTCTATAAAGTATGCAGGGACACAGCTCATAGACTGACAACAGCCACAATCACTTGACCCTGCCATTTGAAGCTGCAGTATACAACCAGACAGTGACTTGTGTTTCTGTAAAATATGCAGAGACACAGTTCAAAACAAGGCAGGGAGAGACACGAGGCTCTGGCAGTCACAATGCACAACAACACCTTGACTTGTGTTTCTGTGAAGTATGCAGGGACCTAACTCATGGACTGACTAAAGGCACAATCATCTGTATTCGAGTCTGCTGTGTGCAGCCATGGCAAACAACCAGACCTTGACTTGTGTCTCTGTTCACTGTGCAGGGACACAGCTCATGGAGAGACACGATTGTTCAGCAGCCACAGTGTCAACGCAGAACATGATATGTGTTTCTTTAGAGTATTAAGGGACACAACTCTTGCCAGATGTTTATACACAAAAGAAAATGTCTGTGAGTAGGAGCAATATACCACAGCAGAAAGATCTGTTGAGGTGGCCATATTTGCATGGAGTACACCTACCCGAAATTGATTCCGATGTGGATCTTTTGATCGACTTGAATATACCAAAGGCAATGAAACCAGTAAAGGTAATCCCAAGTGAAAATGGAGGTCCATGAGCTATTCAGACAAATCCTGGGATGGACTGTCATTTGTGCTGGTGGATCAGAGTGTGAACAACCTTCAGTTACTGCTAATCGTATATAAGTTACAAGATTGGATGAACAGTGGAAACAGCAGTTTCAGCTGGATTTCCCTGAATGTAGCCAGGAGAAACAGCTTGGTCCATCAAAAGAGGACAGTTCATGAAAATCGTTGAAAGCAGTGCTAAGCTGATTGCTGATCATTACAACATTGCTTTGCCACTAAAAAATAAGGATGTGAGCATGCCTCACAATTGCAAACTTGCAGAGTAACATACTCTTAATCTAAAAGGAAGGTTCCAGAGAGAAGCTTTAGTTCATCTAGCTTATTCTGTCTTTATGCATGACACCATCTCCTGCGGTTATGCTGCAGAGTTGGCGTGGAGCCATGGCAAAGTATGGTATATTCCACTAACATCCAAAGAAGAAGAAAATTAGAGTTGTGTTTGACTGTGTTGCATCGTTTCAAGGTAAATTGCTGAACACACAACTGTTGCAACGACCAAATCTCACCAGTTCATTGATTGGAGTTATGACTAGATTTAGGAAGGAACCTGTTGTTTTGATGTCAGACATTGAGGCCATGTTCCATGAAGTGCATGTGCCAGCTCCAAATTCTAACCTGTTAAGGTTTCTTTGGTGGCCTACTGGAGACTTATCTTAGAAGAGTATAGAATGATTGTCCATCCCTTTGGAGCAAATTCTTTATCAAGTTGTGCAAGTGTGCCCTTCGGAGCTGTGCAGAAGATAATAGAAACTCCTTTAGTCAGCAGGTGGAGGATACCATTATGCACAGTTTTTACGTGGATGACTGTCTTGCTTCAGTGGCGTCTGAGGCTGTAGCACTCTATGGCCTTCAAGCTATCTGTGCTAGAGGTGGATCGGGCAAAGGAAGTGAAATAATTGGATCTGAACTACGATGTGCTTCCTGTTTAAAGAGTTTTAGGTGTGCAATGGTGTGTTCAGTTGGATGCATTTCTATTCAAGATAACTATTCAAGATCGACCTTGGACTCATAGAGGGATTCTGTCTATAGTCAGTTCAATCTATGACCCACTCGGAAAACTGTTACCAGTTGTATTTAAGGCCAAACTGATCTTACAGGATCTGTGCAAGAAAGGCTTTGGCTGGGATGACAAAATACTTACACCCACTGCAATGGAGTAGATGAAATGGATGCAAGAGCTTTATCTACTGGAGGACTTAAAGGTCAGTAGATGCTTCAAGCCTGTGGACTTTGAAACTGTGATTTCTGCTCAGATACACCATTTTGCAGATGCAAGTCAGGCTGGTTATGTAACTGTATTTGATCAAATCAGACAGTGATAAGCTGACATTAAGGAAATTAAACCATGTATTGATATGCTTTTAGAACACCTGCAGAAATGCGCACAGGCGTTTTCACCGTAGAGATGTTTCATATGGATCATTTTACTGAAAGATATCTAAAAACTCACAGGAGATAAATCGACATCTAGCTGTAAGCTACAACCTAAACTTTAGTGACTCCTTAAGGTTCTGAAACAATCCGATTATATGTGGAATGAGAAGGTGAGTTTCATTCATCTGACAGACAGTCGGACATGCAGAATGTTTACTCTCAGATTGTAACAGATGTGAAAATGTGAATGAGATGAAGACAAACATACAGAAAGGTTTTCTGTAATTATGGTGGATGCTGATCTTTCTTTTGTTCTCTGTGGTTTAATCTGTAAATTAATATGGTTGATCAGATGTGGAGAGGTTGATGTTCAGATGTCGTCCTGTGTGCAGAAAAAGTTGAAAAAGTAAAACTGACCTGGCTACTATTCCAGTGCTAGCTGCTAGCAATAGTTCTCCGAGGCTATAGCTCTGAGTGTGTAATTATGTCTGTGCGTGTAGTTGTCCTTGTTTTTTTGTTTGTACACACGCACAAAATTATTGTGGCAGTTATTTGATCCCATAGAACTGTAACTTATTTGTTGTTATGCAACAGCAGTGCTCAGCTGTGCAGCGCCTTTGTTATGGGAAAATCTAGGGTAGCTCCCTTAAAACCAGTTACCATCTCTAGACTGGAGTTAACAGCAGCAGTGATGGCAGCACGCATGGACAGATTGTGGAGGAAAGACTTGCAGATGCCACTGCTTGACTCTGTGTTTTGGACTGATTGCACCTCAGTGCTAAAATACAAAAATGAAACCTCTAGGTTTAGAGTACTTGTGTTTCAGAAATCCTTAAAACGTCTTGTGCAGCTCAGTGGAGATATGTGAGCTCCCCATGTAACCTTGCAGCTCTTGCTTCTAGGGGACTTAGAGCTGGATCACTCCTCAAGGATGTAAAATGGATATCTGGCCCACAGTTTCTAGTGCTGCCAGAGGAAGAATGGCCTATGAATCTAGATGTTCTGCAAGAACCCCCAGGACAAGAGGATCGTGAGGTCAAGACGTGTATCTTGGCCAATGCTGTTTGTGTGACAGAAGACACTGACACGGTGATTCAGTTGATTAAAAACACTTCATCGTGGAATCATCTGTGGAAGAGAGTTATGGCTTGGGTCTTAAGATTTAAGAGACTTTGGAATAGGAATAAGGAGAAAAGTACTCACATTCCTTTTCTTAAAGGAAAAGGTATCCAGAGGAATTTTGCAGCCTCAAAAAGGGGCAGAATGTGAAACAAATCAGCCACATATACAAACTTAATCCGGTGCTTGCAGGTAGTGCTCTGAGAGTTGGAAGACGGCTTAGTAGGGCAGCTATGGCTGATGAGTCCCATCATATTGGCCAAGGATTTGCATATCTCTGGTCTCATCTCAAGACAAATACATAAGAATGTCGGCCACAGTGGAAATTCCCACATAATGGCAAGGCTGGGCCAGAAGTACTGGATTCCTGGCGCCAGTGTTGTTTTAAAAAAGATTTTGGCAAAATGTGTTGCATGTCGACGAGTTCAAGGAGTGATAGGTAGCCAGCAGATGGCAGATTTGAAATGCAATAGGATATCACCAGACAATCCACCGTTTACCTCAGTGGGAGTAGATTGTAATTAAAAACAACTACTATATTTGTAAAATGTTTATATACTGGGTCAGCTAGAGCATACTCTCACACTTTCAATCCAGAAAATGTTATTCCAAAAAAAAGGTTATTCTGTGGCAACTGGACTTGTTTTAGTTCCTTGAAGACGTTTCACTCTCCATTCATGAGGGCTTTCTCACTGGGAAATGAGACAATGAGATATTGAAGAAAACAACTGATGTAAACGTCTTCAAAAAATAAAACAACGATTTAGACACAACTAAAGATCTACCTCTTTAGCCTGGATTTTGATTAAAGTGTTTTAATTGAATTGCTGTTTTGTATTTTTTCATATTTTTAATAGTTTAATTAATTAATAATAAATTTTATTGATTAAATCTGCTGTTGTCATTTAGATTTTTTTTACGTAGTTTAAATGATTTTATTTCGTTGGAATTTGACGAAATTTCCCTTTCATTTCTTTTGTCTCATATTGTTTTTAACGCACACTGATAGTCATCTGTGAAGCCCTTGGAATTACTCAGCATTTATTTGACCTGTCTGTATTTTGGGGAAACTCCAGAATGGGGTAAAAGCTGAGTCAGTGGTGTAATAATATGGGGCTCATCTTGTTTATGATGTCAACAGTTATTTACAACCAACGCAAAAAACACACACGCAACGTGCAGCCTTTCTCCCTCACAAAGTCAATATAACGGGGCTTGACCAGTCACAGATAGTCATACATGTCACATTACCTTGTGGTTCCCTCTGACCACCAGACCTGTTACATGTCTGGCTGTAGGTATATAAACATGTTTCCGGGTAATATGCAGGGCCTCTAAAATATAAAATCTATCTGAGCTTTGTGTGCAGGAATCATAGGAGCAGTTACAGTTTCTCTTTTTTGCAATTTGTGAAACACATTCGACACAGAGCATACAGCAGTTTATTTAACAGTAATAGTCAAAGGACAAAACAGAGACACAGATTTAGAAACAGACAGAAAAATATAGCCTACAGATTATAATGTAGCTGAAAATGTATATAAAGCTATATACAAATGTCACAAATGCACTGATTCCATTTTTTTCAAAAACAAAAAAATTGTTATATGTTCTTGTGCTGCTTTGCTGTCACAATAGATTGCAAACCAAGGAACAGTTCAATGCTGTGTCATCATCAAGACAAATTAGCGTTTAGACAGTCACATTGTTTACACAAACAAAATGCTGCAAATCAATCAGACTTTTCAGCCTGATGTAAATCAGCAGTGAAAACTAAATTGTCCCACTTTTTAGTTTATGAAAGTACAATTAAATAATCTCATAACATTGTGGTGGATAGTGGCCTGCATGCACAATAGAAACCAGGGTTTTTGAGGTCAAATGTTCCTCAGTAATGCTGCTCAAGTGTCTCTTTTACTTGTGTACTTTATGTGCGCTAATGTTCTTCGACTGATTCAGAAATTTTGACATGTACTTTTTGCTCCACGGAATCTCACAAAAATGTTGTTACAGTTTAAAACACAGTCTAACATGCTGAAGGGAAATTAAATTGCCGCTGTATTTTCCTTAATGTGTCATCGAACCCTCATTAAATTACACAGCAAGCTCCGTGTAGTGAAGTCATGGTGGAACTATGTCAGCAGGGCTTTTTCTAAAATTTCTAAATATTACATTATTAAAACAATTAATAGCATAAACATTTCAGAATAAATAGTTTGACTCACGAAGCTGCCGCCAGCTTCAGACAAAACATCCTGTCTTCAATGTAAAATGAATCAAACTGAAACAAAACACACTTTGTTAGCAGAATTCCCACATGTAATATAAGTACATACTGTAGAACTAGTATTATAATAGTTCATTCGCTTACTAACAAAGTTTTTTTCTTTTCCTGAGAAACAACCACTGAGATTGAAACGCTGTCAGGTCATGACAGGAGTGTCTGAGTGTGCTGTGTGTGAGCTACCTGCAATGAGCCAACTGTATGAATGACCAGTTCATATTTTGTTCCTGTTCAGACAATAACTAGTGGCACAACAATCTTTTTCTGCAGGTTTATCATCAGTAAACTCATCAGAACACTTAAAGGCGTCACATCATGATTTTCATGGTCTGATGTTGCATGTTTGCTTTTGTGAAGTTGGATGCTCATGTTACAGTCAGCGGTCCAGAGCTTGAGGTAAACTTGTGCTGTCTTTGCTGGCTGATAGTGAAACTCCCAGGTTTCAGTCTGGCTAATTCGCTTTGTTCTTAAGTTTTTTTATGAAACTGCTCATACGTCTGAAATGGATATGTTCTGGGCTGCTCACTGTCCCGCCCACCTTTGTACTGTTTTTACAGAGATCAATATGTTTCAGAGAGAGCGTTTTTTTTCATCTGTGAAGTCAAGCAGAAAAATGTGTTTCTCAAATTAGTCTTTTAAGTCTCGTAGCCAAGGGGGCACAAAGAGAGAATTTTCTTACTTGAAAGTCATATAATCTTGCATTAATGGTGTCCTAAAATAAAATATAGTAAAGTAAAAGTAAAGTATTCATAATGACTGGTTAAACAACAGCAGGAATCTGTGTTAAATACCAACGCTAAATCATTCATACTTCTGGAAACTTTGCCATTGTTGTTAATTTTAGTCTCTCAAAGTTCACCTGAACTTCTGATTATTAGCATCATCATCACACAAAGTTTGGAAAAACACTATGGACTAAAGCACAATGGTGGAAGAATTCAGATCTTTTTAGAGCTAACCCTCCACGCTCTGCTCTGTCAGGCCCTGCAGGTATGAAAATGTAATAACTCCAAACCTTAATGAGATAATTTAATAACTTGAGCAGAATAGTCTGATTATTTATTAGTGAGTCTGCAGCACCTCTCTAAATTATCATCAGTGAAACACAAACATTTACAATAATAAATATTATTGATGTGTTTATTTTGATGTTACACCTGGTGAAGGTGGAGCCATTTTCTATTACGTACTAGTGACGTACTGTTACTATTTTCTTTTATTATATACTTCAAATTAAAACTACACTACTAACTACAGCTGTGGTTTTAGTGGAGCAGGTAGTAAAACGTCTCCATCATCCTCCCTCCCCCTCACTCCTCCCCCTTGCCTCTCTCTGATTGGCCAGCTGTTTCCGGCTGAGGAAGCGACGTGATGCGTTTCTCTCCGTGATCTGACGCCTCTGCAGATGACGCTCCTCCGAAAATCTCCACTTTTCCACTTGTTGTATGTTTGTACACAAATTGATTTGATGCATTTTGGACACTTTTTGGTGAAATTAGAGCGAATATTTGTGTGTGTGGCTCATTTTGGTGTCGGTGTAAATATCACTTCCTCATCACGGGACGTTCAAAGTTACCGCCATCCACAAGGCGTCGCACAGTGAGTCCTGGATCCGTTCTCTTCTTCATCCATCAACATTATCACTAATTATTTGGTGAGTAGCGACTTTTATTTAGTTCACTGATTGCCCCATCAGTCCATCAGTGATGTTTCCAGTTTGTTTTCTTTGCATAAGATGTGTATAAGTAGGATAGAAAGATTCAGCAGCTAGGAATTTTCATTTCTCATTTCTAAATATAAGTTAATGTGTAGGCATTTATTTAACCAGTCACTGTTTAATCTCTAAAACTATCAAGAACCAGTATGAACACTTATTATTATTATTATTAAATTATTTTAAAGTTTAGATATTTTCAGTAGAACCTGTATTTTTCTCATCATTTCTATGGCATGTTTTTGCACATACACAGTGTAAATTTGCTGCTTTTATCTGTATTTAACAACTAGATTTTTACATATTACCATCTTAATTTTTCAGCTGCTTCATTGGATTAAACATTGAGTGAGAGAAATTCACCAACAAAAAGACTGTGAGTCCACGTGTATCCACGCTGCTGAGAAGACGATGAGTTGAACTTCGTTTAAGAAGGTGAGCTCGCAAATATTTTTTGGTTTTGTTAAATTTTCTTTTTATTGAAATGATGCGGATCATCCAAGAAAATGTAATATTTCACAAAGATAACTTGAGTGAATACAAAATGCTGTTCTTCAGTGATGGTTTCATTTATTAGGAAAAAGACTTTCTGCCAAACCTACCTGGAGCTATGTGAAAAAGTAATTTCACACTCTTGCTAAATCATCTTATTGTCAATCATTAATGTGATTAATCACATTCACTTGCTACACCCAGGCCTGATTATACAGCTGTGGAAAAAAATAAGAGACCACTGCATGAAAGCTGTTTATTCCACCAAATATTAATTTCTGAACACTTCCTTTGTTAGAACTTTAGTAATATGTTGTCTAAAAATGAATATGAAGTTTGTTTGTTGTTTTGAGGTTTGAAAACACTGGACCTTCTCTGGTATTTTGACCATTTTTAATTTTCTGCAAATAAATGCTCTAAATGACAATATTTTAATTTGGAATTTGGGAATTATGTTGTCAGTAGTTTATAGGGGAAACAGGGATGCGAAGAGGCTTCAAAGAGGTAATTTACAAAGTACCAGGACTTGGTTCACCTGTGCAGGGACAAAGGGTGGAAGGCCTGGTTGTTCCCAGTGGAGGTGGGCTGCAGGGGCTTCACTGCCCAGTCAGTATGAGGATTGCTCACAGCCCTGGGTATCCCAGGGGGAGGGAGGAAGATGGCGCTATGCAGGTTGGGGGAGCCAGCAGAAAGAGCCTCTTGTTGGCTCTGGAGTAAGAGGGAGGAATTGAACTGGAGGCCAGGAGAAGATGGGCAGTGACTGGCCATCACTGCGGACCCACCGACTGGAGGGTGTTAAGGGTCGAAAATGTCCAGTAAAAGCCGGGCACCACCTGATGACATCTTCTCCTGGCAGTGAGCTCCATTCACAGACGGGATTGAAGGCAAAGCATCTGCAGAGATGTATTCAGTAATAAATAGAATAAAACAAAAATGGAAATTTTACTCAAACAAATACTTTTAAATAGCAAAATCAGAGAAACTGAAAATTTAGCAATAGTTGCTTAATTTCTTCCAGAGCTGTATGTCAGACCTGCTAAATCAATAAATCACTTTAATAAGAGCTGTCTGACAAAATTAAGCTATAATCTCAAAAAGCAAAACATCATGTCATGATCGAAAGAAATTCAAAAACAGAGGAAAAACAAAGTCATTGACATATCAGTCTGCAAAAGTTACAAAGCGATTTTCCTCATACCAACAGTTGAACATGGTGGTGGTAGTGTGATGGTCTGGGACTGCTTTGCAGCTTCAGGACCTAGATGCAAAATTCCCCCACAGCGATATGAAAGACTCATTGCCAAATGCTTGGTTGCAGACGTTGCCGCCAAGGGAGGCATAACCAGTTATTAGGTATATGGGGGCAATTACTTTGTCACATAGGGTCAGGCAGGTTTTTTTTTCCCTTAACAAATGAAATCATCTTTTTAAAGGGGGCAAATACTTTTTCACAGCACTGTGTCTTTCCTTTGGATTCTACTTTTTTGTCTCTTGCACACACTCACAGTCAGAGGGCCACCGAGGCTGGACTGCTAGAACTGGTTTGAATGGAACAAAGGTAAGTCACTGCCTTTGTCCAATACAGACTTCTGCTCTTAACCAAGTGATTTGACATACAGTTTAGTTTTGGACATTGTGGCTGGTGTTTTTTTTTGTTTTAATTTTAATTTCAACAGTTTTTTGACAAACAGTGTTACTGACAAATATATTTAGTTAGTTCTTTCTTTACGTTTGTACCACTGGTATGACTCGTAGATCCACATGATACATGGTACAGAGAGACATTTGCTGCAAGTTTTTTTTGTACTTTTCTGATGTAACTCAGCTGTCTGTGACTGGCTACTCCACAAAGTAGGGATAATACATTATAAAAGAAACCTCAGAAATCTTTGTTCAACTTTATAAAGACTTTCATTTTATGTCAGTATTTCTGAGCCTATTATTTAGAGAGAAAAGGCTTCATTTCTGATTCTTGTTACCACTGTACATGTCGTGGGTCTGCGTGTGCAGTTTACAGTTATAATAGAATAAACCGTAAGTTACAATCACAGTCTTTATGATAAGAAAATTAGATTTGGCAAAGAGTTTACGCCAGATGCCCTTTCTGAATCAATCCTCCCCATTTAACCAGCAGTAGGCGTACACTGGCTTGTGGCCCCCACGTGGCTGGGTTGCAATGCCTCAGAGGATGTTCGTGGATATACTTAAGAGGGACATGCAGACACTTGGTGTGACAAAAATAGGATGCTAGAGACAGGGTGAGATGGAGGCAGATGATCCACTGTGGCGACCCCATTAGCTCTGTTATTCTCTGATAAAGATAATATTGGAATGGTTTCCATTGTAGATAGCTGTAGACTAAAATCTAGGGAAGAATGATAACGGATATTAATTTTCTTATGTAAAATGCCTTTTACAATATGTAATGTGACTGTGTGTACAAACAACACATGCAAAGTAAGTGCCTTAAAAGAAATCAGTCAACATAAGATGCTGTAAAAAGTCATTTAATGTATTTTAAGCCTACAGTAACATAATGGCACCTCTGCCACTGTTAATACCAAGAAAGGCTTGAAGCTTTTGAATGCATCACCTGAAGCTGGAAAAGACAGGGTCACTGAACAGAAAAACTTATTTCAAATAAAGCCTAACAACGAGACTTTCTGACTTAAATCACAGACATCAACAATTTCAGATCATTGCGAAAGGGTTTTAGAGATAAAAGCGTTGCATGAAACTTTAAAATTGTTTTTATGGTGTTTTCTCCATCCAGTCAACAAGAGACGGGTTGGAGGCCCACTGAAAGTGAAACAGAGATACGAGCAGTGCGCAACCGTTGCTGAAAGAAAGGTTAATTCATCCCTAAGCTGCACTCTGCGGCTGTACCATGAGGACAGTGGTCTGTGTTCCTGTCTGTCAGCAGGACAAAGGAACAGCAGCCGCGAACAAACTGCGTCTTCCCCAAGCAGAAAATTAGCGTTTCTAGGTCGGCAAAAAGAACCTGATGTTTTTATGCCTGGTTTTATTAGTTGCTCCTGTTCGCTGCACAGGGAGGGGAAGTGAAACCACAGTGGTCACAGTGACACAGTGATCAATCATTAAAAGGTGCCAGTAATACACCAACCGCTGTCTGTGAAGATGGTGCTGCAGAAAGTGTTCTGCAAAATATAGACTTGCCGCGTGTTAAAACCACGAGTGTCTCAGAGTCAGTGTGGGTTAATAGACTTTTATCTGCTCAGTGACAGACGTAAAAAATTAATTTGTCTTTAGTGTCATTTTTTTAAATCTAGAGTGTTTTCACCTAATAGATGGACTTTTTTGGTCCTGTTGTTGTTGTCCTCTAATTCCAGAGCCACAGGTTGACATGTTACTCTGTAGAGGTTAAAGACATAAAGTAAAGTGTTGATCCAGTAGAAGGATTTATTTATTTATTTTTGTATTGGACATAACAGTTTTCTGTTTCCTTTCTATATTAAGCTAAGCCAACCAGCTGCCAACTGTAGTTCAGTCTTCTTATCTAACTCCACCATAAAGTAAATACATGGATGTAAAAGTGTTTGCCCTGATTTTTATTTATTTTTTGCATGTTTGTCACACTTTTTGGCAGAAGTGAGACAAGCTTTTATGCTCTTTTTGGTTAGCAGTGTTTTTTTGTCTATTCTCTATATTATCATTGAGTCACGAACACTGACCTCAGCTGAGCGAGTGAGACCTGCAGTTATTTAGATGTTCTTCTGGGTTCTTTTGTGACCTCTTGGGTGAATAGTCACCATGCTTGAAGTAATTTTTGCCACTTCTGGGAAGATTCACCACTGTTTCAAGTTTTCTCCATTTGTAGAAACATTTGTAGTAAAATTTAACTCAAGTGTCTTAAAAATGCGATTAACCGCTTTGTCACATAGGGCCATGTATTATATATTTTCTTTCCATTAATAAATAAAATCATCACTTAAAAACTCAGTTTTGTGTTTACTTTGGTCATATTTAAATCTGTTTGTGTTTCACACCACTGTAAGTGTTAAACTGTTCCTTTAATAAAATCCTAAAGATTATCTCGTGTCTCCTCACAGGCACAAAATTATGTGGATTCTCACTGTAGTGATCTTCTCCTGTGGTTAGTTTTAAGTTTGGATTAGACTAATTTTTTAATTGAAGTGCACTGTTTTCTGTCTGTCCCACCACTAAACATTGTGTCTCTACAGGGACGTTTGTCATCACAGACACTCCAACCTTTTATCAGGCAGAGGAAAAAGACAACTTCACCATCGACTGGTACATTCAGACTAAAACGGACTTTTCTTTCACCAACCTCTGTTGTTACTTACAGTCAGATACTATCAAGGTCTTATTTGAAATCATAAACGGCAATGAGTACACAGAGTCTCAGCATCAGCAGTTTGCAGGACGGGTTCAGTTGGACAAAGACGCTCTGAGAGAAGGGCGAGTCAGACTTCATCTGTCCACAGTCACAGCTGAAGACTCTGGAGACTATAGGTGTGATCTGGCTGTGAATTATGACAGAAACACGAGGAGATGGGAGCTGGAGGCCTTTGGTAAGATGATTTTGCAGCTGTTTCCTCACTAAGTTCAGAATCGTATAATAGTGTAATATAGAATGGTAATTTTCTTTTAATACTGATACATAGATATTTTCACTGCAGAACATTTTGGCCTGAGTGTAACTCAAACCTCTGATGAAGAAAACATCAACACAGCAGCAAAAGAACCTGCTGCAGGTAGGTCATATACAAATCTACAGAAAATGCATTATCTGCATTTATACAGCTTTTATTTTTCATCACCGCTCAATGAACCAAATTTCAAATCTAGTTTTACTAATTCGAGGGGGAATCCTCAAAATAAAAAAGAAATTCTCATGTTTATGCAAACAAGTGCATTGGAGGAAACTATTATGACAATTAAGAGCTTCTGCACGCTGTCGCTTGTAGACCGTGACTAATATGAGTTGTAGAAACCAAATAGGTTTACCCGCAAGATGTTGAATGCTGTGGACTTTGATTCAACATTGTGCATACATCACAGAGAGCTTGTCCCACACCAGTAAGTGTATGACATAGATTTTAACTTGACTTTTGCTGCTCCACAAACTTTTGTGTGGGCGAGTTCAGCTGCTGTTCAGCAGTACTTTGAACATATTCACTGAAAAAGCTGCTAGAAGAGGCTATTTGCATAATTCAGGATGCAATGATGTAATTGCTGTATTTATTACATTTTTTACTAATTACATTTTGAACTCTAGCTGCCTGTAGCTGATCATTAAGCCAGTTATTTCGGTATCATGCCATCAATATGAACCTAAATCCATATTTCCATATACAAACATTCTTAGTGAACCCGAACACTGGAATTAACTCAATAATTAAATAATAAAGTCTGATTTGAAACAACAGAATTCAACCATAATGGTTAACTTTGACTGAAACAAAGGCGGTGTAGGTTATCACGACAAACAATGGAGCTCAATAGCTACGTAGACATTTTGGCCCATTCACCTCTCATTCATGCTTTACTCTGGCTGCTGTTTAGTCATTTACACTTCTTGCAGGTTCCCCTATTAGTCACTCACATGCAGGCTGTTGATTGATTACCTGGATGAGCTCATTCTCCCGGCAACAACACAATATAATGACAGACAGGAACAGAAAAGTACCTAAATTTGGCCATCAAGTCGCTTTATTGAGGAAAAGGAAGTGGCTAAAAGTCAAAAAGTGTAGTGACAAAGTTGCTAAGTTGGTACACAATAATCAACACAGATGAAGAGTTTAAGACAAATTAGACTGTTGGATGAACGTGATGAGAAGCATTTTACTGTAATATGACTCAACAACTAATCATTTGTGTACAGCTGTGATAGCAGCTCTTTGTACTTTAGACATAAAGGAGTTGAATGGTAACATCAGTATTGACATATAAACAATGACAGTATAAAAATGCTGAATGAACGTTTGTGGTTGGAAATGTCAACTATGATTTTGCAGTTATTAGACACAAACCAACTAACACCTAATTAAAAGTGACACAATGACGATGTGAACTTAAAATGAGCTTAAAATTATGTTGCAGCATTTATTTCTAGTTTGCCAGTATTTTCATTTTTATTTCACCTCATATGTTCTTGCAGGCATTAAACAACCACCAGGTTTTCCAGTGCAGAGTGGTGGTGATCTGACCACAGTCAGACCAGTTCTTGGAGCCGTGGCTCTGATACTTCTAGTAGTTTATGCCCTGTGTTGAGTAGCTCAAGCACTAAGACATCTGGCAACATCAGCATTAAACATGTGAAGGTATGTTTGTTTCTTTGCTCAGTGAGAGAAAGTTACATTAGGATAACTGAATTACAGTGCTGAAGTGCAATTTTAAAGTACTTTACCTTTATTGCAGGTCAAGTAAAAATTGTAAATGTAAAATGTTGTTGAAGAACCTGATGTTTTATGTTGCTGCTGCAGGGTTTTGTGTTTTTTTTTTTTTATTTGCATCGTTTCTTTTTATCTGGAAGTTGAGTCATAGCAACTGGACTTATTTCTTAAAAGAAATCCAGAAAGAAGTTAAGTTGCAGTGACTTAACGTCCAGATAGCTTCTCCTGGATGATTTTTGACATTTTTTCTCATGTCCAACAGATCAAAACTAGGATGGAAGCTACGTGATTTCATCTCAGTGTCATGTCGTTTGGTCAAACAGAAGGTGCATCACCCTCATCAGTCAGACATCCCGGTGGTTACCCAGACTTCAATCCTATTCATCAATTCAATTAAATTTTATTTATATAGCGTCAATTCACAACAGAAGTCATCTCGAGGCACTTTACAGTGTAAGGTTTAAGAGCATTTAAGAGCACATTAAATAAAAATATACAGAATAAAGTAGAAAACACAACAGTCCCACTAAAGCAAGCACTGAGGCGACAGTGGAGAGGAAAAACTCCTTTTAACGGAAGAAACCTCCAGCAGAACCAGGCTCATGGTGGGCGGCCATCTGCCCCGACCGGTTGGGGTGAGTGTACAGAGAAAAGAACAACAGGCAAATCAAAGACAACTACAAGAAGCAGCAGATGATACACTAGGCAGGTTGGTAGGGCCACCAGCTGCACACTGCATAAGGACTTGCCACTTTGCACAAAGTCTGGGTATTTTCAGAGTGTGATCAGAGTTTTTCCTGTAATCAAGGTGCATCAGGTGTGAATCAGATAGAACACATGAAATACTTAAACTGACTCGGGGTTTGTTGAGTGTCATGTTTGATTACATGTTAGAAATATAGCTGTACTGATGATGCTTGTCATGAAGGGGTTGAATTAGGGCTGGGCGGTATACCTGTATACCTGTTTATATATTTTTTTTACACGCATTTTAATACCGTTATACTGTGCTCGTGTTTAGATCTTTCTAACGGAGAGCAGAGTCTTTCATCGGGCTCTCTCTGTCTCTCTCATAGTCAGCCGGCTACTGTTGTTGAAGTCAGCAGCGTAGAAGAACCACAGGCTCCACTTGGTGGCTCTAATGAGAACAATGATTTGGTTGGCAAAAAAAAAACTGGCGATTCAATAGTTAGAGGTGGTTTTGAGTTTGTCACAAAGAATTTACATCCAAATGTTAAAGCACTTTAAAACTTTAAGAGAGTTTGTTTGTTTACATCAGCTCCACAAACTCCAGGCTGAAGAGTGAATTAAACTATTTATGTTGTTATTCACGCACTACTAACTATTTCACTACTGCTCCACATCTGTTTATCCTGTAACATTAATAATGTGTTATTGTTGATCTAACTTATGATGGCACAGATCTGACACTGTCAGGATAAATATTACATTTAATACTTTAATACAATGGTTTACAGTATTTCCTTCAGAATTGCTTGTGTCCCTGAATTTGTAATGCTGATCACATTAAATAACATTAAATTAAATCAAATGTTCCCATCACATAGGGTTATTGAGAAACAACTGATTTTCTGACACTAAATTCTCAAATCGTGGTTTTTCTCATAGCCACAGGTGCTCGGGTCTTGACCACTAATATTCAGTGAATGACACTGTACCAGCACAAGTCTGGTGATCGTGCTCCAAGAGTGCTACTACAATAAAACTATCTAAACGACTATTTTTGTTGTTTCACTTATTTTTTGTTTGTTTTCTCATTTTATTTCTATTCTAAGACGTTGTTCTATGATGAACTGATTTATGTCAGTGATGCGAAAGATAAAGTCAGTCGTTGGCGTAACGCTGCGTGTTGAGGGTTTTGGATCAGTGTGTTATGACTGAAGGATTATTATATATTATATGATGCTGTTACTAGTTCAGGCGCCACGTAACGTGAAGTTTGTCGTCTTACCGCCGTCATATGTGTAATATCTTCAGAGGGCACTCTGGCTCTTCTAAAGAGGAGTTTCCTTATCGGACGGATCCGTCTTTTCATTTCCTCAGCTGGATAACGTGAACTGACTATAGAGCCCAATCCAAGTGACTCTGCGGGGCTCACAAATGTCCGCAGACTGGACAGCACAAAGTCTGGATCATATCTTGATGCTGTCCCAGCTTCGGTTTGTCTGCAGGTCGGGCTGGTGAAGGTAGGATGTGTTTCTTCTCCCGCGTTGTTCGGTTTAAGTGACGGAAAAAGTGACGCAAAATAAAACGACTCCGTGCGTGAACACGGAGGCTGCAGTTCTTATAAACCTGAGCTTGAATAACTACACTTCATTTATCTTCCACTCCAACAGATTTCAGAGGCAAATACAGTTTGTACTCCATGTATCTCGCAGATACTGTTACTCGTTTGTTTACAGGCACTGATTTGTCATGATCAGATTATAAAATGTCTGCGTGTTCGCCTCCATTATTATTGGTTTGAGATGAAGATATACTTTGTACAACCACTTGTACTTAGTAAAAGAAAACGACAGAGCTGCTGGATGACTTTAGATCATAAAGTGGTTAGTGAGAGTAAATGTATGTGTTTATGTGTCTTTTAAATGTGGTGGAGCAGTTTCTAATGTTTGAAATGTGTCTTTCAATGAAGTAGATCCAAATTCTCCTTCCACCACTTTTTACACTCTGAACTAAGTTCTCCTCATGAAAAGACTGATCCCTCCCAAACAAACATGCAGTCAGTGCGAAGAGGATAAAACAGGGAAGTTCTTTAGAAGGGTGGGGAAAGCATTGCAGATGTGACAGAAATGTCTCCAAAATGCATTCATGTTGAGTCTTATACTGCTTCACAGAGATTTATTGTTGCAAGTATTTGTGGAACACATTTCAGTACAAACAAACCCAATGTGCTGTCCTCTAAAATAACATAAAAAAGCATAGAAAGAACAATACATGTTCTCACACATGTTCACATACACCAACACCTACATGTAAAATATGAGATGGAAAATCATGAACTTAAAATCAGTTTTGCTGTCAAACGTATTGGTTACAAAAACACACATACTCCAGGCTAACATGAGGGATAAATGATACAGTCACACTGTTCTTACTGTGCTGGTCTGCTTTAGGATGGCAGAGTGAAGGATGAACGGCTGGACAGCTGCTGCAGCTCTTTTGTTGATGATAACTGTTGGATTGTCCTGTCCTGCTGTGGGTGAGTCAGAAATCACTAAAACAATCTAAAGCACTGTTACAGTTTCCTGGCTTCACTGTGTAACAGAGGCCACAATAAGCCTTTACACAGTATTAAGTGTATTTTAATTCAATTCAATTCAATTCAACTTTATTTATATAGCGCCAATTCACAACACAGGTCATCTCAGGGCACTTTA
>JAUYWH010019249.1:0-29499 GCA_034779795.1 Ctenopoma multispine
TTTGTTACTTCTAGACTGGACTACTGTAATTCATTACTGATAGGATGTCCCAATAACTCACTCAAAAGCCTCCAGCTTATCCAAAATGCTGCAGCAAGAGTTCTGACTGGAATTAACAAGAGAGACCATATTCCTCCTACATTAGCTTCTCTCCATTGTCTCCCTGTTAAATCTAGAATAGAGTTTAAAATCCTGCTCCTCTCTTATAAAGCCCTAAATGATCAGGCCCCAACTTATCTAAATTACCTCATAGAACCTTATTATCCCAGCAGAGCACTTCGCTCTCAGAGTGCTGGTCTACTTATGGTTCCTTGAGTTTCCAAATGTAGACTGGGAGGCAGAGGCTTTAGCTATCAAGCTCCTCTCCTGTGGAACCAATCCAGGTTTGGGAGGCAGACACCCTTTCTACTTTTAAGACTAGACTTAAAACAGTACACTTAATACACTGAGCTCCTCTCCTCCTTTTCTCTCTCTCTCTGTCCACTTTTATGACATCATTGCATGTCGTTAACTTTGTTCTTCTCTCTTCCATAGTTGTGCTTCGTCCTCTCTCTCTCTCTGTGCTGCCCAGTGCCTCATCTGCTGCTCCTTGTTGTTGTATTGATCTCTGTTACCTGCTGTTCTTTCCTTTCTCCTCTTTCCACTCACACAAACCTGTTGAGGCAGATGGCCGCCCACCCTGTGCCTGGTTCTGCTTGAGGTTTCTTCCGTTAAAGAAAGTTGTTCCTCTCCATTATGGCTTAGTGCTGCTCACATGGTACTGTCGGGTTTTCTACAATTATTCTATATTGTATGTCCTTAAGGGCCTTCGTCCATGCACTAGATTGAATGATTTGGAGGGGGTGTCTCAATACTTTTGGCAATATATTGTAGCTGATAAGGCTGAATGACCCGAAGATCCACCAACAAACCACGTCATGTTTGACCCCCGTCTTCTAAATAATCTAAAATTAAATGGTTTTGCAAAAGATTAAGAGCTAAAACGTTCATAGTATTTTTGCTAACTGTATGGTTATACTATACTATACTATATTATTGGTTATAAAAAAATACATATTTTCTTAAAAACTCAAACGCATGATGTCCAGCTGAGTGGACAAAAATAACTCTATGAAAACTACATGTCCAAAAGAAATTCATTTGAATTGTTCTTTTTATGCCTGGGTAATAAAGCAGTTATGAAAAAATTCACGACTGAAAATACCATAATTCATGCATGGAGGGCTAGAGAAAAAAATATGGTACCCATAACATAATAATTTGTTACACAGCATTTAGAGGCAATCACTACAAATAGGACAGTGTTTAACAGTGACATCTGCAGGTGTCTCGGGTTTTAGGCTGCCTACTGTAGAGTCGATCTTTCACTTCTTTTCTTGGATGTTCAATCGCATTCAGTTCTAGATTCACATAAGGTCCTGCGATTAGCTCTCTTTAATTCTTGGTACGTTTAGCAGTGTCTTTTGAGTCATCGATTCACTTTAGACGTGTTTGTCATGAGATTTCATTGTGCCCTGCACAAATTTAAGGCACCAGGGTCCAGATACAAACAAAGTGATCTAAAAAAACAATGAAGCCTCTTCCAAGTTTCACAGAAGGTGCCGTAATGTTTTCCTTGAAAGCTTGATTTTTTTTTCTTGATGTGACTTTTTAAAAAGCTCCTGTTTTCTGGCATTGTGACTTCTGCAACTGCATTTCTAAGCCGATTTCAATCTGTTTTTTTGTGTCTTTCTTTCTACCAGAAAATCCTTCATGGAATCAGGTGTAGAAACCTACACATACTGTAACTGCTTTGGTGCGGCGCAAAATATAATACTTTATTATATTATGAGCTTAGGGGACATTGTTTTCTTAAAAATGTAATAGCTTGATACATTTTGTAATGTAAAACATGTAAAGATGTGATAATTAATAAAATAAATTTTGCTTTAAGGTCCAGTGTATGTAATGTTTAATAATTAGGACTATTTCCATCCCATCACCATCACATTTCAACTGTACACTTTGTGTTTTCAGGTTTAAGGGTGCCATTGAAATCCAAACCACATAAAATTGTAGATTTTATTTCCTTCCTATGTTTCTTTTGGGTTTTGTGTACTGATATAAAGCTTTTTCCCTTAAAATAATTTAGAATAAAAATGACATATTGGCAGCTATTAACGCCACCTAGTGATGGAACAAGGGTGTTGAGAAAGTTTTGTCAGAAGTTAAAAATCTTGAGATTTAAATTCTCTGAATGGTGGCTGAGCAACATAGTAGAGGTTTTATGAAACTCTCTTCATAAAACTATTATTGTTATTGTTTTCTGTCCAGTCTAAATGCATTAATGTCAAACTATTATACACACATTCATGATAATGAGAAAGTCTTTAAATTCCATGATGCCATTCAAATAAATTATACTTCTACTATAATACAAGAAAACATTCACAGTGACTTGAGTGTTTATTTACTTTTAACCAAAACCTCTCTCTCTAACCTAAACCAAAGTCATGTGTTTGTGTTTCCTGTATTTACTGAGTGTTTCTCTTACTGTCCATGTTCAAGGTGTTTTAAGGCGTTTCCTCCTGAGATCTGGTCTTTGAACGTCCTGTTTCTGAAGAACTGGTTCTGGTTGTTGTAGCATGAGTGGACTGGATGGTTTCCTGCTTTGAGTTGAATCCAGTGGACGATGACTTCATAACCACTGTTGAAGCTGCACGGTAAAATGCAGGCTTCCATGGAAACGCAGGACACGTGTGTCTGTAACACATGAAGTAAACGGGCTGTGAATCAGAGTTTACTATCAAAACAGTAAAACCATTTTACCTGCGTTAAACATGCTAAAACATGAGTTTTATTGTTTATCTTGTTCAATGCAAACCGGTATCAAACAAGTATGAGCTGACCTTGTTTCATTTTTAACTTGAATAAATGAGCAAACAAAATATGAACATGTTTATAATAATGTTGTAGTACACATGTAAATCCAGTAAATTGTTTTACTGAATGAGATGATATATAAAAAAACGTTATCATTGCAGATTCAGTAAAGCCGTTACAACCTGTCTGGGACATGTTGAGGACACGTCGATCACCTCCTCTGGACATGGTTAACATCCACAGAAAGATCAGGAACAAAACGCACTCAACCCATCATCGTTCTGTTTAAAGTTCATATGATGTGAAACACCGGAAAATAGGAATAAATGAAAACAGAAATATGAAAGTGCAACTTTAACTAATACAGCAGAACGTTTACAAAGTACTGTATTTACAATTACCTGTTACTACAATTTTGTACTACATTATATTTCTACCCACAAACATTTTAGAGGCATGTTCTGGATACTCTACTACTACTTTATTCCATGTACTAGTTAGTTGTAAACTCACTCACCTCCTCTGGAAGCAGGAAGGTTGCAGCCACCATCATGAAAACCTGCTTGGCCCCAGTGTTCTCATTTAAAGCGTCTGTGCAGCACTGTGTGCTGAAAATACAAGAATAAAAGAGAATGTGGAGAACAGAAGGATCCAGAAGGAGGTGCAGGGTCCTCAAGACCAGGTCTGCATCAAGAAACATAAGTGCTATTGTGTGTCCATGGTCTCCCTTCTGAGCAAGCAGAAGGCAACAGTGGAGAAGAGAAACTGGACTCGCTTGAGGTTCTTGAACATGTTCTACCTCATGTCTGAAAGTGAAAGGCTTCTCCAGTCCGGACTGACTGCTCGCAGACGCCGTAGAGTCGTTAACATCTCCAGAGTCAATTTACTGTTGTCATCCAGACATTTAGGCCTGAGAACTGGTTTGTAACCAAAATACTGTCACATCCACTCTGTATTTATACAGTAATTCAAAGTATCTATGTATATTATCTACAGTAGGCTGATACTTTACAGTAGAAATCACACATACATTTTATATTTACAGTATTCATGTATGTGTTCTTTACTTGTACAGTTCAAATAATCTTCATTAGAAACATGAGAGGCTACATATCAATATATACACACAGCTGTTTTCTCTAAGAAGAGCGAGACAAGGACAACTTGGTGGAAGAGGTCTGATGTTCATTGAGGCAAACGAGGCAGAACTTATAATCATAGTTTAGGCAAATAATGTCATAAGACGGCAAGAACCATAAACCATAAAACCATAGTGGCCCAGCAGCAAATCTGATAAGGACATATAATGCAAAGCTATGTGAATAAAAAGGAAGCCACGCCAATACTTGAGAGCCTGTCAGACAGACTACTTCTTCTTCTGTGTCAGACCTCTTCTTAATTGTAAAACTCACACAGACAACTTTGCTCTTCCAATCCAATATTTTCTATGACTGAATTTTAAATGGTGCCCTGAAGCCAGTAGAGTACCAGCTCACATGGTGGATGACAGCAAGGTGTCGTTTCTCAGCTGAAATGAAGAAACAGAAAGGTTCAGATACAGACCTCAAACTTCAACATTCATGTTAAACAACAAGCAGAAACACGTTTATCCTCGTGTGGATTGAAGTAAAAAAAATGATCCCAGCAGATGTAATAATTGATCTAAAGGAATCTGTGGATGTGACACAGTGAGTTGAGTTACTTACTGTCAAACACAGGGAACCAAACCATCAGCTCCCAGATTTCTATTCTCTCCTGCTGTTCCTCTTTCTCTTCTCCTCCCTTCATTTCTCTCTGTTTGTCTTTCTCTTCCTTCTTTATTTGTTTCTGTTCCTTCTTTATTTCCTTCTCTTCCTTCTTTATTTCCTTCTCCTTCTTCTTCATTTCCTTCTCTTCCCACTTCCTCTCTTGCTTGTCTTTCATTTCTCTCTCTTTCTCTGCCCAGGCAGGATTTTGGTCCATCTCCATTTCTTCTTTTTAGGTGGTTTCCATTCTTTATTTCTTTCCTCTTTCAATGTATCTTTGTTTGTTCGCTCTTCTCTCTGGTTTGTCTTTCACAAATCTGACATGATAGAAAAAGAAAAAGGTTGTTTTCAGAATGAGATTTATGGGAAAACATAATTTTCTCTCAAGTCATCAACATGTACAACTCTAACAGACATTTGACAGTTTCGCTTAAACACTTCTGACGCTTTTTGAAAATGATTAACACACAGGCAGAAAAATAAAAGGTGACTAATAAAACATTCAAATCATGCAACACAAACATTCTTTCCCTCAGACAACACAACTTTGTCAAGTATTATTATTGACAATAATATACAGCTGACAACAAAATACCAAACTGTATGTACTGTAGAAAGGAATAAAACTCAGGAAGAATTGTAACTGTAGTTACAGTTTAAGTTATAGTTTAATGTTACTGTAGCACACTTGAAAAATGACTCAGGTGCGCTTTATGTTTGTTCTTTTGTGGTTTTACTGCAACTGCTGCAACATACAGACATAGCAGTACACAGTTGTTAGCACATCTCTGTCTTGCGTCTCATCTCGGCGCTACTTTACAATGTGTGGGCGCCGACTCTATGCTGTCGACAGAGGCGCTCACTAAAGGATACACTCCATCTTGTGGTGAAACTTGGTAACAACACCTAAGTAACTGCTACCTCAAAATACACTGTTTTGTCAATGTGCAGGATACTGAAGTACTGATGTATGAGAATAAACCAAACATAAAGTAAAATGTGCCAAAGTAACAATACACGAATTATAATGATAAACACGTTACTAAAAATAAACAATATAGGGGGTGTGCCTTGTTTCAGTCACTATTCTCACACTACTGTAGAAAATTCAACAAAAAGCGTTTATGAGACATGTCAAGAAACTGGGAATTAAAATTAAAAGTTTGTCCATTTGACTTGTGTTTGCAAATACGTCTTTTATAGATGGCTAATTTCAGTCAGCTGTGAACAGATGTTTGTCTTTGTTGTCACAGTTAAATCAGTGAAGTTTGATGTTAACTGTTTTTACACTGAACACAAAAAACATACACACTTCAAATGTATCTTCAGGGCAGATTAAGAGAAGCAAAGCAAATCATTTTTTATCTGGGGCTGTTTCCAGAGGTCAATCCTGCATTAACTGCAATTAATTCACAGCAAACACAACTGTAAGAGAATAAAAAATGTAGCTACAAAACAGATAATTGTCACATGTGAAAGGACCTTTTCCTGTTTTAGAAACACTTTTAAATTTCTTTTAAACTTTTTATTTTTGTGTTCAGCAACATGCAAAAAGTAATTTACATCTAAATATCTCATTTAATTTAATTGTAACAGTTACGCATTAAATAATGTAGTTTTCATATAGATGTAAAAGTTAGTGCCAAAGCACAAGATGCCTTTTTGTGGCCAGTTCACAGCTAAACATGAACATCTCTGTGTAATGTTCACTGTAATGTGAAACACACAAAGTATTTTACTTTAAAAGAATCATGCAGTTAAAGTGAATTCACTTCTAAGCGGACACAGAGAAACAAACGTAAAAAGCAGTTTGATCTGAGCTGTAAAGTGGTCTTACCTCTCTGGTGGTTTATGTGGGAATGACATGAGGAAGAATTCTGTCCTTCCATGAAACAATTAATGTTCCATTCTGAGTCAGTGTTTCCCTGTGATGCTGGTTCTGACCCACAGAACTAATCATCACTGTTCTGATCCAGTCATGTAGTCAGTCAAAGTTCAGTTTCACATCCCGCATGTTAAACAGACCACGACTGAGGGAAATGACACATTTAACTAATGAAACATTACAAACATGGGACAGAAGCTAAATGTTCCCTCCAACAACGCAGCACGTGTTCAAACTTATATAATGTTTCAATCATTACACAATATTATATGAATTATTATACATCATATTAAATACAGTTATCAGTGGAAACTGTTCCATTCATTGATCCTTTATTCAAGCTAACAGGCTAATTCACACCACCAATCGTAACTTGTGATTTTAAAAGCTTTTTCTTGTTCATGTTTATGAATAGCAGCACAGAGGTGTCTTCTCTGCATTTAGGTGCATTAATGGTTCATCATTATCTCACGCAACTGTGAACTTGTGTTTTTCCTCCAGTTTCACACAATTAATCCAATAACATTTTTTTAAATGACGTGTGCTACAGTTTTTAACACACTAACACACACACAGGCGTCACCTGGTCAAACACCTGACTGCTTATTAGTTAACTAATAAGCAGTGATTTATACGCCCAGACCTGGGGTTGCCAGCACAAAAGGAGTGTTTCCTACTGTCCAGACACAGGACACAATGTGTATAATGTTTTGTCAGTAAAATATCACATGTCAAGTGACTGGAAGTGTGGATCAGATCACTCTAAGTGGTGTGTGTCTGAAGATAATGACTGGACCTGTATTGCTGATTCAAACAGAGCAGTATCACAGTTTAAAAGACCTGGAGGAGCATTGTGCATCAATGATGTTGATGTAAAGAAGGCATTCATGACATTAAAACACACATATGAGGATTGTCTTATAGGAGGAAAGAAAAGAAAAATCAATCCAGACACTGATCCACCAAAAAAGAAACCACGAATGTCTCTGAATTAAAATATTAAGTAAAAAATATTTAAAGAAATAAAGCAAATAAAAATCTCACCTTGCTTTTTTTTTTTAGCAGAATATTTAGATCATACAATTAATCAAAATTACCTACTATTTCGAAAAAAATTAATTGCATTAAAAGACTGTCACTACAAACAAAACAGTGTTTTCTCTACATATAGTCTACTACTGTCCCAGGTCTTAAAGCTTCCTTCTCCAGACTGTATATTTCAGTTCCTTACACAAATATTTGATAGGATTTAGTTCTGGATTCATTTAAGGCACATTTAGCTCCAGTGATGGCTCAATGCAGGTGCGTGAGTGAGGAAGTGACACAAGCAGAGGTCAGTCTGTAACTTTAATGAGAGACGGTTAGATTGTATGAAATGACATGCAGCAGGATGGTGAGACATGGAGCAGCCAGCAGGAGGCAGCACAAAAGCCCAGCAAAGACTCTAAAACTGATGGGACTGGGCCAAATGTTTAAAACCAGAGAAAAAGAAAATATTTACATTCAGACATTTCAAACTGAGGTCCTGCTCATGTATTAATCTTTAAAGAGACAGAAATACTGAAGGAGAAATTTTGTGTGCAAGGTTTTGGACACTTAGCAAAAAGTAGTAATTAGATAAAGCTCAGTAACTGGGAAATAAGATGGTGCTCAGAAGACCCAGTAAATTAATTCTATTAAAAGTCCCACTTAGCGTCATCAGTAAAGATAAAAACACTACTACTAATTTGGAATTCATAATGTTCATTATCATGTCATTGTAAAAACCTGAACTTTGTTTTGTTTGTTGAATTAAATGAAACAGGTCTGTTTCCTGAACAAAGTCTTCTTTAACCTGCAGTCTAGAACAAAAACAAACTGTAGGTGAGACACTGACGTCATGTGACTTGTTTAATCTCTGTAGAATATTCTGCTTAGTGGTACATCTAACGTCCTCCATGCATGAGAGAAAAGCTTTGGTTGGGATCTTTTTCTGTAATGTAGGGACCACTGGACGCTCTTTGTTGGCAGAGCTCAGTGGGAAATGAAAATGATGTCTCTGCTTTTGTGTCATCTCAGGAAGTCGTGTGGAAGGTTGTTCTCACTGTTGGTCTGCTCTGCTGGGGCACTGAGGGACAAATGTTCTGTAGAAATGAAGCAGGTGTTGCAGTGGACTTATAAAGCACATCTGAACTATTCAAATAGTTGTTTATTCTAAAACAAGGCAATTTACAGGCCACAACCAGTAAAAAAATATAAAACGCTGAAACTTCTCCACACCAGAACATAGTAAATGGTTTGTACTTAATGCCAGACTCGTTCTGCCCTGACACTACAATTAGTAATGAAGCCACCTTGGTTAATAACAGCTCCATTTACCAAGGTGGTGTCCTGGCAAAAACCTTCTAGCCGATTTTCACAAATGTAACAACATTTAAATACTCATCTCTCTGTTATGATTTATCATCCTGAAATAAAAACATACTGTTTAGATGCAGAGTGGCATGGGGGGGGGGTAGTGTTTAACACTGTCGCCTCACAACTAATAATAATAATAATATAGATTTCATTTATAACGCACTTTACATTAAAATAAATCTCAAAGTGCTACAGGAGCTGCAGATTTAATAAAATATAAAACTCTAAAATAAAGGCTTCAGTAAAAACAAATGTTTTGCAATGTTCATTAAATGGAAAAAACAGGTCTTACACAGGTATTTTATATGAGTCTCGAGGGTTAGCTGAGGGTGAAGCAGGAGCCGGGTTTGATCCCCTTTCTGTGTGGAGTTTGCATATTGTCCATGTGTTTGCGTGGGCTTCCTCCCACCATCCATGTGAGTGGATATGGTTGTTTGCCTCTCTGTTTTTTAAAAATGAAGCTTCATTATAAGGCTCCAACCCTTTGCTACAGGTACTGAGAAACAGATTCTACTTCTAAGTTAAATTGTTTGCGGTTTAGAGACAAAAGTTTGCACAATTAATCTGTGAAACCTTCCCTGTAAGTGAGTTCAACAAAATAGGTAAATCACCTGGTAATGTACTATGCACAGTGCAGTATGTTTTATTTTGGCTAAATTTAAATGTAAGATATATATCTTGTACTGTTGTTTACAGAAAACCATCTTCAGAATCTCAGAGCAAATATTTTTGACTCTGCAAACATTGATTTGTTTTCTCCAAACCCACAAATGTTTGGGCATCAGATGAAGTCCTACTTCAAACACAACTCTACCAGGACCTGAAGTCACCAAGTCAAGAAAAAGTAATAAATACAAAACAACATGAACAACATGAATAACACGGATATACTCATAACCAGCAGTTAATATATTCATATATTAGTTCATAATACAGGATCATTTATTTTATGTTCTTTTCTGTGTTAGGGGGTTAATACTGTATCAAACCAGGAATGTAACTAAGAGTATCATAAACAAATTAAACCTATTTACTTTAAAGTAAACCTAGATACAAAAGATCAGTTGTTCTGTTCTGACTGTCAGAGGACTTATAAATGCAATTTTTCCTCTATTGCCTTTGCAATGTCCCCAATGACACCATTTCTCACAGAAAATAGTTGCAATTACAAATGATTTGGTATAGACATGTTTATTCATCTTATCTGCATTTGATCAACAAAAAAAATTGGAGAAGAATAACAAATATTCATCATCACCATTTCACACAGAACTCCAGAAACGGGCCAGACAAAATTATTGGCACCCTCAACCTAATATTTGGTTGCACATTCTTTAGAAACAATAACTGAAACCAGTCACTTCCTGTAACCATCAACAAGCTTTTTACACCTCTCAAGTGGAATTTTTGATCATTCTTCTTTTGTAAACTGCTTGAGGTATGTCCCATTTGAAGCGTGCATTCTCCCAACAGCAATTTTGAGAAGTGTTCAATTGGAATTAGATCCAGACTCATTGCTGACCACTTCAGAACTCACCAGCGCTTTGTCTTCAACCATTTCTGGGTGTTTTTAGAGATATGTTTCAGGTCATTATCTTTGCTGGAACACCCATGACCTCTGACATAGGCCCAGCTTTCTGACACATGGGCCTCACATTACGCCCCAGTGTTTCTTAGTAGTCTGCAGATTTCATGATGCTTTGCACACAGTCAAGGCACCCAGTGCCAGAGGTAGCAAAACATCTTGAATCTCCACCATGTTTGACTGTTGGTACCGTGTTCTTTTCTTTGCAGGCCTCTGTTCTCTGTCAACAGTAGAATGATGTGTTTTACCAAAGAACTCTACCTTAGTTCCACGGGTTTTCCTAACATCTTCAATTTGTTTGGACGTTGATTGATTGGGGCTGTTTATTCACCATTCGGGCAATCCTGTGTTGTAGTCTTTTATCAAATTTTCTCTTCTGTCCACATCCAGGTAGATTAGCTACAGGGCCATGCGTCTAAACGTCTTGATAATGTTGCGCACAGTGGACAAAGGCACATGAAGATCTCTGGAGACTTTTCGTAGCCTTTTTTACAATTTTTGTTCTCAAGTCCTCAGACAATTCTCTGTTTTTCTTTCTGTTCTCCATGCTTAGTGTGACACACACACACACACACACACACACACACACACACACACACACACACACACACACACACACACACACACACACCAACATAAGGGTTGAGTCAACTTTTCTCTATTTTAACTGGCTTCAGGTTTGATTGATATATTGCCAGCACCTGTTTCTTGCCACAGGTGAGTTTAAACATCACACTGTGTGCTTGAAATATAAAACAGTTTACCCACAGTTTTGAAAAGGTGCCCATAATTTTCTTCGGCCCATTTCTAGAGTTCTGTTTGAAATGATGTTAAATTTGGCTTTTTTCTTTGCTTTTTTGTATGGATCCAATGTACGTAAAAGGAATAAACATGTGTATACCAAAACATTTGTAATTTCAACACTTTTCTGGGAGATATGATGCATTTTCTGGAATTTTTCAGCCCTGACTGTACGCTAAGTATTACTATAGAGAAAATGTCCAGGTCCACAACATGATCTTGTTTAAATTGCATTATTATATAGTTATGCTATATTAATATTGATTTATATTCATATAGAAAGAGAAGTAACTTGTCATTGAGCTATAATTTAATGTCATGTTAACAATATTCCAATGCAACTCTGGGCACTGGAGGACAACATACAATAATAAATAATCAATAAAACAAATAACTAAAAAGCTGAGCACTGTCAGACACATCAATGACTCATCTACAGCTCAGCATGTGGAGACTTATTCACACAGCTGATCTAACATCTCTGGTTAATACTCTTCTTTATGTATTGGCTGTTAATGCAGATACATGTGTTTGTTTTATTTTCTACTTTTAGTTTTCCCTTATAAAGTGTATGAGCTCCTGCATTTACACACTTCTGACTCCATCACTGGATGTTTTTCTGTGGGGGAGCACTCATTAGATTGTTGTTGGCCACTAAAAGTATGTGTTAAATCCTTGCTGACTGATCGACTTCAAGATCACTTATTTTCTGTAACCTAACTGCCTGATTTAGCGGATAACTTTTCTACATTTACTGTGTTTAGTTACATCGCGGTGTTTCCCGTTCCCACTTTCAACCACTGAGAGCAGATCTCAGAGTAGAGCAGACACAGCGGTTAAAGTATGAAGGATGAAGATAAACAGCTCTGTCCATTTGGGATTAAAAGTCTGGATTTCAGTGTCAACTTTCCGCTGTTTAGTACACATCATGTCACACTGACTCAGAGTATCGCTTTTCTCTCTCTCGTCTTCTGTCTCCTTCATATGTTACTGTGCCGCTGAGAGTCTGGGTCTGGATCCGGGCCGGGGTCCGCCATTTAGTGACCCCTGCAGTGTGCCAATGACCTTGTTGTCTTCAGTGAGAGTAGTGCTGGTCTCCAGCTAACTAGTTGTTCTGTGTCTGACTCAAAAGATAATGTTATATAACAAGATTATGGTTTTGATCTGATGCACCAAAGAGGATCAAGTGCCAAACCTTCTTGTTTTTAAATTGGCAGTCAATTATTTTGATGTTTACAACAAAATAAATTACAATTGCCATTTTATTTCTGATAAAATGACTCATGATGTTAACATGTACAGGCAGTGCCGCAAGCTGTATGCACAAGCAAACACCCTTGCACGCAGGTTTGTTATGTGTTCTAGTGCTGTGAAGATATTATTGTTTAGAGCAAAACTACGTTGTATTTTATATGTAGCCTGGCGAAAATGAACCAGCCCAGGACACAGAAATATCTTTTTGGGTTTTTTTATTCTGAAATGAAAATTATGTTCTAATAAATTAAAATATAAAGTTCAAGGGAACTCCTCCCTATAAGCATAGTCACAAACCGTTCGGGTAGCTTTAAAGTGTATCACCAGTACTTTTCACTTGCTCCAGTGTGTGAAGCTATACAGCTGAGACTCATCTTCTAGTGCAAACAGTCTCAAGTCAACACCAACTGTAGTTAGTATCAGATAAGAGCTAACAGCTTGATCTACATAAGAAAATAAACAAAGATAGTGCAATACCAATACAGGAATGGTGTAAAACTATGCAAAGATAACTGGTGGCTCCTCCTAACAACACAAATTATTCACATCTCAATTGACAACACTGGGTTTTCAAGTCCTTTGAAAATTTCCTGAAAAACTGATCCAAAGATGCATCTATTTGTACACAAACACACAAATTAGGAGGCCGAACAGGTTGAGTTTTTATAGAATTGGTACATTTGCTGTTCAGTTTTTAAAACAAATGTAATACAAATGATACAATGCATAAACATACTTGGCATCATCATCACGATTTGAACACTGAGACAGTCAGCAGTGGGCTGTTGCAGACTCCCTGTACATAAAGCTTTCAATATGTTTAACAGGAAGAAAGATGTCAGAATACAGAGTGGTCCAGATGGTTCACATATGTTGTGTATAAAGCAGCAGTAACTCTGCAGGCAGCGGATTAAAACACTGAAGTATTCAGGAGTTAAGTTTATTTCATGTTTAGTAAAGTATTTACTTAATACTGAGGGCTATTAGCTAACTTTCATCTTTAGTCAAATGATTTGCATTTGTACTTACATTTACTTTTTAGTCATTTAGCAAATACTTCTATCCAAAATTACTTCCAAGTGAGGTATGAATCATCAATTCTACTGAAAGTACGAGAGAAGACAAAGTGGCAAGAGAAGAAATGTTTGTTTTCAGGGAGACATAAGATAAGATTTGTTTTTCTTTTATTATTTTCATAGAAAGTTGTGGAGGATTTCTGATTGGAAAGTGATGTTGAGTTGAACACTCTGAGAGTGAGTGCCTGAGGTTTAACCCTCATGCTCCCTTCGGGCATTTTCGTATATTTTTCTTAACTTTTTTTTTTCATTTGGTTGATTGTTTTGTCTGTGTTGCATCTCTTGGTATGCAATTTTACAAAAACTCTTTTCTTTAGTCACATTTGTTTTTCTCTTACATGTCTTTTATACTCTGCTGATGCATTTTGCATTAATTTGTCCATTAAAATGAGTGAAGCCATGTGACTACCAGGACCGCAAGAGTGTGTGTGTGCGCAAAGGTGTGTGTCTGTGTGTCATTGGGTGCCCGTATGCGAGTGTATGTGAATCTGTAAGCATGCACTGATCATTTCAGAGGTGAAAAGGGGCATTTTATATTTTGAGGTATTTGTTTGTGTCTTTGAAGAGGTTCATGTGTAAAAGTGTCTAAAATTAAAGTACTAAAATTGCCAAAAACAACACTAGTGCAAACATGCATGTGCAAGAGATGGTCAGCAAGACTTGGTGGTCAATGATTCAGATTGTGGGGACAATCACTGAAGATCCCAAATTGGTCATAATGCTGTGCCGTCTGGAAGGTCTGGCTGGGAACACTAGAACTTCTGTCTTGGATAGATTGAGTTGAGGATCTCTTTCTATTATTGAGGTGTGGGTGCAATTGCTTGTAAAAGAAGAGAATGGATACGGTCAAGTCCCATTCCAAGTTTATGCAAATGTCTGCAGAGCTGTTATATAAGCAACAGACTACGCAGGTGAAGATCTGTGTACTCTTCAGTCAGCTAGATGGTAAGTCTAAGTTAATTCCTGTAATGATCATGATGTGGTGAAACATATTTTTAAATCAACAAAGCTACATTTGTCAACAGAAAGCAAGTTAAAGGCAGGGCTGACAAGCTGCAGACCTAGATTAGTAGATCCGACACTTTGGTGAATAATAATAATACATTGACTGTGGACATTTGATCATTATGCAGTTATTTTATCAGAAAATATAAACTGTATTTGTGACTGCAGTTTAGTTGTGTAGAAACATTATTTTTAGGAGCCCAGGTTGTTTATAGCTTATACTGTTGTTCTTAAATGTTAAAACCAAGAACAAAATAAAAATCATCAGTGAACTCACTGACAGTAATCAAATGACAACATAAATACTAGAGTAGAGTGTGATAGCTCATTGATTTACCTGTAGTTATTATTATCCTGTTTGAGGAAGCCACCCACTTCTCAGTTTCAGCTTTTAAACACATTTGTTTTGAGAATTCTTTAAGTTTTTGAATCTTGAATGTTGAATAATTTTTCCCTCCAAAAATGTGGAAAATTACATCTCTGGTGTTGTGCCATTTCAGGAAGTCATGTGGATGATTGTCCTCACTGTCGGTCTGCTCTGCTGGGGCTCTGAGGGACAAATATCGTGTAAAAATGAAGCTAATGGTGCAGTGGACTGGTAAAGTGCTTTTTAAACATTCAGTTTAGTTTAACTGTTTATTCTAATACTAGAGGGCATTTACAGGCCAGCACCAGTACTTTGCTTTGGTTTATAGAACTGATTATAAAAAACTTTTGTGTACATGGTTGATTTTTTTTGTTTTGCTTTTTAAATTTACATTTAGGTACATTTTGTACAAGAAGCCATGTGGATTTCATTCTATTTACATTGATTCAACTATGAACAATGGATTTAAAAGGAGCACTAAACCGGTTAACCACCACTCAGTGCTGCTTTTATAAGTGTAGATTCATTATGATTTAGAGGAGCACAAATCCAATGATATAGGTACAGATTTTACTGCTAAATGAAACTGGTTGAACCTTACCAAACATTTATTTTCTACTTAGTTCATTAAAACAATTAGCGTAAAACATCTGTGCACATGTACAGTGCTCATTGTTTCTCTCTCTCCTCATGTTCTCCAGGGGTTGTGATGGTAGATAAAGATGCTGTGGTCTGGCTCCTACACAGCACACAACGATTTCCCTTAACGAGGGAAAGTAATAAGTTCTATCCTAGCACTGGAGAAACATACGCTCAGATATTTATCTGTGTAACATTCCCTGTGAGTGAGTTAAACAAAATAGGTAATGTCCTAATATCTACAGTTTGCTTTACACTAGTTGAATTTAAAGGTGAAGTATGTATTTGTATTACTTGTGTGTGTTACTGTTTTTCTAGAAAAACACCTTGGACTCATCAGAGCTAATATTTTTGACTCAAACATTACAAAGTTTTCTGCAGAACATTTTTTCAGGACATCAAATAAAGAGCTAAATAACAAAAAATGTCTTTACCAGGAATTGAAGTCAAAGAATAAACAGGAGTTCAGATGTATTTTTAAGAAAATCTCGAATACAATACAAGGTGAGATTCCTGCTTATTGAACGTAGAACAGACAAAGTATTTTGTAGCTTGAATCAAATAAAAAACGTGTAGTCATCTGTCATGGTTGGAGCACAAAAACAGATGCACACACACCAAACCGGAATAAGCAACAGCTTTATTGAGGTTATTTCCTGTGTTAGGGGTTAAAACTGTATCAACCCAGAAATGACATAAGAGAGACTATTATAAAAAAAGATCTACAAACTGTGCATGTCTTTATTCATTTTTATTTAAATATTTGTTTAAAGAAATCTTGGAAAAAAACAGCTGACTGTGAAATGATTTATACATTTTATTTTCTTCTCTCTTGCAGTTGGAGATCTTTATGTCACTATTGGAAACACACTGGAGACTAATGTGTACGCACAGACCTGGGGTAGACAGCCTAAAAAATGTGATTCCTACTGCCCAGAGAATACACACAAGGTGTATAACATTGAGTCAACAGAATCTAACTTGTTGGGTCAATGGAATCGTGGATCAGATCACTCCAAGTGGTGTGTGTCCGAAGATAAGGATTGGACCTGTATTGCTGATTCAAACCGAGCAGTATCACAGTTTAAAAGACCTGGGGGAGCACTGTGCATCAAAAACAAGGCTGTAAAAAAAGCATTTATGACGTTGATTAAAAGCCAAAAACAGACAAGAAAAAGACCAAGAGATAATATAAAAAATTTGATTTTTCAAAGAAGAAAATATAGGAAATAATAATCAAGGATCTGTAGTTGTACTGAATTCTAAAATTATGTTTTTTGCCACGTATGACCTGAATGTGTCATTTTGGAAATGTGAACAATCCATTTCTGGATTGAAATACTGTGCACATTTAAATAAGGGCGTGTGCTTTTATGGATGGAACAAGATGAAAAGCACCTCAACAGAGCCCTGGAGCTGTAAATTCACACAAGTAATTATATTAAGCACAGAAATATGTCTGTGAAGATTCTTAGTCATCCAGGTAAAGTATTCTGAAGATTGAGTCATGGCAACTGGACTTCTTTCTTTCAAGTAGAGACGTTTCGTTCTGCATCCACAGAACTTTATCAATCTGGGTATATCAGATTGATAAAGTTCTGTGGATGCAGAACGAAATTTGCATAAACAACTATTTTGGGCATCAAATAGGAAAAAAATAGGATTAAATGTTGTTTTCTCCTTTGTTTCTATCCAGTATGATTTACGCACCAGTACAACGCAGATCATTAAATAAGTTAGAAATATTATTGGGGATTTTTGTCTAAAAAGGATAGAAAGGATGGATCTTCAGGGATGTACACTGCGCTCTTTCTTCACCTAGTGTACTGTATTTACTAGAATAAACTGCATTCAAGATTTGTATCTAATCGATCTGAACACAATGAAACATTAAAAAAATTACACAAAATACTAAAAATACATTTACATTAATTCAATAAGACAATACTGTATAATAAATGAACACTGTCTGTCTGCATGATAAATATATTTACAGTATGTTTCACTGGTTCTTTATGTATTATAATTCATTTAGTTTAATTAGTTATAAATAGTGTATGTGTACATTACTACCACTATTCAGTGTAGTACAACAAAACACAACTAGTAAATATTGTGGGTTTAATTCTTCAGTTCTGTAACATTTTAGACATGAAAACGAACCGGACACACACCGGACTGTAAATGTGCATCAGCCCTGTGATGTATTGATGAGCTGTTAAGAGCCTAATGGATAAATTAACTCAGCTTATTTCCAGGAGGTGACGTTGTTTCACGGAGATCTGCAGCAGCAGGATGACTCAGTGATTCTCACAGCAGATAGTACTTCTTGTTCCAAACTGCAGTATCAGTGACTCTGCATTAATGTGTAACACTTTCATGTATAAGTGGTGCTGACACTAGGAGAGAAACGTGTGTTTCTGTGATCTGCTTAAGGTACAGCCCACAGTGAGTCTGCACATTGAAGTGCCGGGCAATGGTCTTAGGTCAATAACATAATCTGATACTGATGCATTTCGAGTGCAGAGCTTTTAGTAAACTCATCCACAGCTTTGGTTTAAATAATTCAGCAGCACAGTCTTGTTTGTCAATAAGGTCAGAGACTACATACATTTGTTCTTATCTAAACTTTAATGGTGGAAAACATTGTGAGATTGATCAATATTTTACCCCCTGATGTGTATTTTTTAATCAGATACTATGCTGTATTACCCTTTGTTATCTCATGAACAGTAAAGTGTAAAATATTTAGGTGCAAAACTTCCTCTGACCACAGGAGCCCTATACTGTTATTAATAAAAATAAAAATAAAATATTCTTAAGCAAACTCTCAAATCAGATTTAGGAGGAAAAATGTATAATAAATGTGGCCTGCTTGGGGCGAAAGGAAACTGGGTGTGTCAGAAGGAAGAAAGACTTGACTGTAACAAAGTGAGATCATGCAGAGAACAGGGGAAGTGAGGGGGCTTCATCCCAAGAGGATGAAGAATAAAATGTTGACCAAGGAAATACCTGCAGTGCTAACAAAGCAGTTCTTCCTGAGCCCCTTCCTACTTGAGAGGGGCTGTCAAACTGGAAAAACAGGAGGTCAAACAAACTGACAGAATTGTTTCACAGCACAGATTAGACAAATCTTCTGCTGCATTGAATGTTCCCAAGAGCACAGTGGCCTCCATGATTCTCAAACACAAACGTTTGTGCTGTTGTTTTCTGACAAACTGTATGTAAAACACATTGAGTGTGTTTGGTTGAACCTTATCAACAACAGAAGCAGATGTTCAGTGTGTGTGGTTTAGCTCACTGTTGCTGTATGAGATATCAAAGCACACACGATGCATGAATGACAAAATAGACGGGTTTGTCTTAAGAACACCTTGTGTGAAATGTGTCAAATTAGGCACAAATGTTCGTTTGAACTTGAAGATGAACCAGATACATGTTGATGATAAATTATTGGTTAATTATTATTATTATGGTTTACAGTTAAAGGTCATGTGACCACATGTATTTCTCATCAACAGAAGAAAAGTCTGGAGAGAATTTAATTATGGGACAAAGATCCTCTGGGACCTTATGTAAACACTTGTTAGATAATAGAGAATAAATGAAAACACAACTACATGTGAGACATTTAGGTAAATAAAACAGAAACCCACTCCTCAAGACTAAAATGTAAGAGAAAACAAATGCAAACCAAAACACAAACCTACAACAGAGGCAGGTATCTAATAACCCAGAAGACTGAACCCTAACAAGAGAGGGAAAATGGGGCAAAACAGGAACACGAACTGATGAGGTATCAGAGTGTGACAGGATCAGTGTGCAGTTGACGAGAGGACAGACACAGGTGATGATGACAGCACTTCAGGAGATAAAAATAGACAATCCAGCAAAGCAGGAGAGATTGAGGGGAGAATATATGGCAGAGGGCAGCTGGAGATGATTAATGACTGGTGAGTGAGGAAAACACACAGGAAATCAAAATGACAAACAATACATCAGTGAAAACAAGGAAACAGGAGGAACCACACGGGCAACCAAAATATAAAAAAACTCAAACTAGATCATGACATGCATGCTTGATGGAGGCATACAACCACAATCTCATGACACCAACGGCTGGTTGCAAGATAGTAAACACAGGGAGGGAGTAGATTGCTTCTTGAACCATGTTTATGAGCAGAGAACCACTGATAACGTTTTGGTTAAACTGTTGAGAGTTTAAGGAAATGTGTTTAACTTCAGATAAAAAGAAGCGTTAGAAAATACGTTGAAGGAAACATCTGCTTCAAATCTTCCTGAATGTTCTTTCTTCTTTCTTTCTTCACTTTCAATGTCTAAAACTCAGGTGGTAAAACAAATGTTCTGCATTTTCAGATGTGTGCTGCAGGAAAAAGAGAGTCTGCAGAATGGATCCTGTTATCTGATGCAGTAAAATGCCAACATCTGTATCAGCGAAACCAGTAAAGAGCAGATATAAGCAGCTTTTCTGTCCACACCAGCATGAAATACTGATTATCTAAAGCTCAGAGGAAGGAAAACGCTGCTAACACAGAGAGAGAGACTGAGACGAGGACACAAATAATCTTTTTTTCTCAAAGCAAACGAATGAATAAACGTTTGTCCCCGAAGATAGAGGCATAAATAGTTTCTGCAGTTTATCTTCATTTAAACAAGGCACATGACACAAAATGTCCACTTCACCTCGTGACAGTGTCTCCAGTCTCCAACATTAATCTCATTATCCATCCATCCATTATCTACCGCTTAATCCATTTCGGGTCGCGGGGGGGTGCTGGAGCCTATCCCAGCTATCTTCGGGCGAGAGGCGGGGTACAGCCCGGACAGATCGCCAGTCCATTAATCTCATTATTGGCTCTAATTTCATTTCATGGTCTTTAGATGTTTGATGACTGCTCTGTTCTCACTGTTTCAGATATATATAGCAAGACATCAGTATATAGCAGGTTTCTGCTATAATATACATCTCTGTCAGAACCGAGTCTTCTAAGAGAGCCGAGCCAAAAAAGAGCCGGACTTCCCATCACTACATGACACAGGATCTACTATCTGTATTTACTTTTGGTGCTTCTGCTGTAAACGCACCTGGCCTTTGTTCCTACAAAGTACAAAGTAGGAACAAAGGTCCACTTCAGTGGGAGTCGGGGAGTGCCGAATTGAATCCATGCAGGCAGGTGCGGGACTTTATTTTAAAGGGCTCACTCACTATGATACTAATGTCTATGCAGCCAACGTGCATAGACAGATTAGTATCATACCATTATGTGAAAGGAGGAAGGGGGGCAGACGCTGTGAATACACAGAGCGAGAGAGAGAGACTTAAATGCAAGTGTACTGGGAAAAAGTGAATAAATGAGCAGACAAGACGGAAGACTTTTATATAAAGAGTCATAATGTTAAGACTTTGCCCTTTTTTAAAATTTCCTGTGGTTCTGTGTTTAGTTGTTACTTAAATGTTTGATTAAACATGAACTTTTGTAATATATTAAAAAAGCATTTATGAAAACACTGAATAAAAACTGCTTACCAACAAACAAACCATTCAGAATTGCTAATGTAGGCTAAAATATAAGGCTCAGAGTGATTTTAAATGAAGAGCCATTAGGGAGACTTTGGGCTCTTTAAAGGGAGCTGTGCCAAAAGAGTTGAAGCGTTGCAAAGAGCCGGACTTCCCATCACTACTACTCCACTGCTCTGCTCAAATGTCTCCAGAAAGTCTCCAGCATTACTCTCATCCTTGTCTCTTTCATGTCCTTTAGATGTTTGATGACTGCTCTGTCCACGCAGACTGAGTTCCCATCTTCTCAGCAGAGCAACATCAATATGTAGCAGCTCATAAACAATTTTTCCAAAATTCCCTGGAACACCTCATCCAGCATTTCATAACATAACCAATCTACATGAGGTACATGATACACAGTATAAGGCAGGAACATATTAGTTTTTTCTGTCTGCCTAACTACTCTGTCTGGTGCAAATTATGTTGATAAGGAAGGAAGTTAAGTCAGTTTCATTACAATAAACACAAACTAACCTACTAACTTACTAATCAAGCAGAAATTGATCTTAGATTGGCTAGATGGGGCACCAGTGCTGTTCTACGTCTAGAATAACAAGACACTTTGACAGCTCCTCTCTACAAAAAACATAAAAAAAGGTTTTGAACATAATCCTACTTAAAAAAGTAAGATCCTGTAGTTTTAAGACATCGGATACACATATTATAAAAAGAAAGAAAAAAACATTTAAAATTCAAGATTAAAATTTTTTAAAAACTTTAAAAATGAAAGATGCATTAAACAATAAAACGTACTTGGCAGACACTTTTATCCAAAAAGACTTACTAGGAGAAGATACAAGCAATTACCATTTAGTTTCTGTAAATTATAAGTTACTACAAACTAAGAGCCCTGATAAGCCCAAGATATTTTTTGTAAATGTGTGTGTGTGTGTGTGTGTGTGTGTGTGTGTGTGTGTGTGTGTGTGTGTTAGACTCATTTGAAATACTTTTTAAACAAGTGAGTTTTCAAAAGTTTGTCTATGTCAAAAATAATAATAATAATAATAATCTACTGGAAGTAGGTTCTCATATAAGAGTAGTTCAGGCATCACACATTTCTGAGCTTCTGTCTAAACTGCCTGTACATCTCACTGAGTTTACAAGAGCTTCCCATTAGCTGCATTTCTGCCCCTTCATGGATTCACTTTATTTTTATGCCATTACCTCCGAAGCTAAAAACTAATTTTTACAAAGCTTGTATTTATCAAAAGGTCAACGAAAAACCTTAATCATATGTGATTCATTTTTAAATAGTTAAACACACAAGCGCCTGATGCTCACTCATCACCACACTCCCGAACCCTCAAAGGTTAAAGGAGGGGCTCAGTCTGAATGATGCTCACACTCACTACCAGCGTGTGCCCATCACAACACAGCAGAAATGCAGCAGGTGACTGGTAAAGTAGGGTAAGACATTAACAATAATGGATAAAAAAACAACAACATCAAAGTGAATAAAATTTCTTAATGAGCAACAGCAACACACATTATATGACCCTTATCTGGTCTTGCAAAAACTTGCTGCTGCAATCAGTTAGTTTCTCAATCTGTCATAAAACTCTGGGACACAACTGTAACTTTAACTGAGAACTCTGAGTAAAATCTTACATTCAGGATTTTAACACTTTTAACTTACAGTTGTGAACAAATGTAACCAAGTAAAGAAGTAGCTGTAAAAAGTACAGGATCTGGAAAATATCTGTCTAAAAAAATAAATAAAATAATCATATAAAGTTAATAAAAACATATAAAATTACCTTAAAATGTAACAAATACATTTGGTGCAGCAGTTTTTCTTCCCACAGTCTAAAGACATACGTATTTAGGTGATGTCATAGCTCTAAATTACCTGCTGGCGCCAGTGTGGCTGTAAGTGTTTGTCTGTCTCCATGTGTAGCCCTGGTGATCTGTCCAGCTAAATCCAGCCTCTCAACAACCTTTAACAGAACAGGCAGTTTATCAAAGTGATGGATGGAATATAATAAATGTCTAAAAAGGTATCCTCTTGTAGCAGAGGTACATAATCTTTGGATCATGCTGTAACACTTTAATAGCAGCACAAACCACAGTCTCCGACATGATCATACGGTAGAAACCAGAACAGAACTGTCCTCATGAAGGAGAGCATTTCATTTTACAGTGGTGACCTCATAAATTAGACACTGACTTGTATTTACATCGGTGCTGCTCCCTGTTTCACAGTGTCCAGCTGAGATAAGCTCACACAGATCTATTTCCCGCTGGAACACACAAACACACACCTTCTTCACCTCCTCAGTATCCTAAGAGACGTAATGTACTCGCCAGACCACCACCACCCCAAACATGCACCACCAAATCTAAATCCCTAAGTCCAACCCCCACTGTAACCCTGACATGTGTGTTTATGCATTCATGTATTTAAACTACTTAAATAAGGCTGCACGTCTTATAAACTGGAAATACAAAGAGGACGTAAAGCACCTCAACAGTGTGATGTACAAAGAGCTTATTCTACATCAGCTTATTTCCAGGAGGTGACAATGTTTCACAGAGATCAGATATCAGCAGCAACAGGATGACTCAGTAGTACACAGTAGTTAGTGGTACTTATAAGGCACAGTACTTATAAATTGCAGTGACTCTGCATTCATGTGAAACATTTTCATGTTATTCTGACACAGATACTGGTACAGATACTATAGAGAGAAAAGTGTGTTTCTGTGATCTGCTTCAGTGATATCTGTATGACCCAGCCCACAGTGAGTCTGCACATTTTACACCATTGATCAATAACACAACCTAATACTGATGCACTGATGCATTTGGCTCCAGTTGTGAAAAAGCTTCCAGTCTCCAGAGCTTTTAGTAAACACATCTACAGCTTTGTTTTAAATAATTCAGCAGCACAGTCTCATTTGTCCAAGTTCAGAGACTACACACAGATTTTATTCCTAGCTGAACTTTAATGAAGGAAAACATTGCAAGATTGCTAATTGCTAATAATTTACCCACTACATGAGGTAACTGTGCTTTTTAAATTCAGTGGAAAATGCAAAGTGCAAGATTGTACATTGTACATATTATGGTGCCAATTTTCATTTATTGTGATGGACTACATGAATTTTGGAAATATTAAAAACTGTGTTCTTGAAATAACTTGATAATTGACACAATAAGAAAACAGATGATAACTGCCCATTTCAGCACCACAGAGGTGTGGACAGCTGATATTAGCTGTGTATTTCTGCAGCCTAATTGACTGATTTAACATGATTTAAAAGGCCTCACAATGCAAATTGTATCAGAAACCAAAAACCATGAAGTCAAAGGAACGACTGCAGAGCTCAGAGACAGAATTACTGTAAACACAGATCTGAGGGAGGCTGAAAAACAAATCTGCACTGAAGGTTCCCAAGAGACATGATTCTCTCTCAAATTTTCATCTTGTCCAATCATGCGAGTTTGCACCTGTTGGATGTTTGGGCTATATGTGTAACTCACTTAGTGTGTGTTAAAGTACACATGGACAAACAGTAACTCAGGACAGACAGTTAGCCAGGACTTCTTCTCAGACTAGTTTCTAGAGAAAAAAACGAGTAATTTCTCCCTCTGTCTTGTGATAGTTATTTCATTTTTATGTCCAGCTAGTGAGGTCCACAATCTTTAATCTTTTCCTGTGAGGTTCTTCTGTGAAACGGTTCAGTATTTAGCTTCTGAATTAGCTTTATCCATGACAAAAATACGGCTCCTCTGACTGACTGTAAACAAAACACAAGCACTGCAGTGAGTTTCTGGTTGATCTGGTTGAAAGATTTTTGCGCCCCAAAGGAACAGGAAATATATCACACAACCGTTCAGTCGCAGCAAACGAGAGAGAAAACATTTTTAAACTACACTTGAATGCAGATTATACACAGTATTCATGGTCTGTATAATGTATAGATCATTTATTTAAGTTTTAAATAAAAGATCTACTTGCAAACACTTGCAAAGACTGCAAATGTGTCTGGGCAGACATGTTACTACATCTTCATAGTTTGTGAAGCGTATGACAGTTGGTTTCACTAAAGTACATGATAACATCATAGTGAACCTACTGGGAGGGAGTAGATTGCCTAATGAACCATGATTACTAGCTGAAAACAACTGATAACAGCCCACGCAATTGTTTAAACCGTAGAGAGCTAAAGAAAATATGTTACTTAATAAAACTTAAATAAAAACAAAATTGACAAGAAATACATTAGAGAAAACATCTGCTTCAAGTCTACACTTCCTGAATGTTCTTTCCTTCTTCACTTTCAATATTTAAAACTCAAGAGGTAAAGAAATATTCTGCATTTTAAGACGTGTTTGCTACTTGTGAAATGAACTGTAGGAAAAAGAGAATCTGCAGGAAGGAGTCTGATGTCTGGTGCAGGAAAACACTAAACATCTGTATTAGCATAACATCGAAAGAGCAGAGACAAGCAGCCTTTCTTCCTACACAAGCTTAAAAGACTGATGAAGCTCAGAGGAAATAAAACGTGGCTCAGAGAGAGAGAGAGAGGGAGACAAGGAAACAAATGATCTTTTCTTCTCAAAGCAAAATAATGAATGAACGTTTGTTTAAACAGAATATGCAGCACGTTCTGGCAAGACGTTTTCCCTGAGTATAGAGACATAAAATAGTTTCTGCAGTATTTCTTTATTGGTTTAACAAGGCACATGATACAGAGCTTAACTTTTACAGCAAGTGTTAAATACTCTGCTCATCATGACCATGTCTCCAGACAGTCTCCAACATTGCTCTCATCCTTCCCTCTAATTTCATTTTATGTCCTTTAAATGTTTGATGACTGTCTACACTTGTCAAGACTTCATCTTCTGAGCAGAGCAACAGCAAGACATCAACATATAGCAGCTCATAATCAGTTCTCTGTCAGAGTCAATCCCCCATGCTATAAGGCAGGTATAATATTCCATTTTTAATGCTGATGTGAAAGGAAAATTTGCTCTTCCAGATGTCACAGTCTTCTTGCCAACACAATCTACACAAAACCACTACACACATAATTCATATGTGAGTGAAACAGCTTTCTTAGTCCACCCGAAAGACAAAAAAAGAAAAGAACAGAACATTCACTTTTAAAGACATGTCTATTAAAAAAGTAACACCTGGCAGGGTTAATACTGTTTAAACAGAAACAGGAAAAAACTGTTTTGAATTAAATATTCTAAACAGTTAAACATCTTTAAAACCAAACATACATTAAATGATAAAATGCTACATCACTGGAATAAATGTCCTCATTGTTCAAACACTGAAATCAAATACAAACACAATAATCAAACAGCAATTAACACTAATGAAATAAAATGAAAAAACTATCTACACTGTAAGGTTGCATTATCTACATGAAGAAGAGTTCAGAGTTTAAGACGACCACATGATTTCCTGATTTTGAAATATCTGATGCTGTTGATAAAAAAAACTGGAAAAATTCAACAATTCAACAAGTACAAAAAAAAAAATCACATTAAACGTTTTTATTTTTATAAAAAAATATTTTGTATCTGGTTTCCTCATTAACACTTATAGAGTGTGAACTGCTACATTTGTAAATACATACATTTACATAATTGGCTAATGATAACTGACTTTTTAATAAACCTGACTTTGCTGTTTGTATCATGCAGAGTAAAAGTCTCTGTGAACTCAGTTTTAAACTCTAGGTGAATACAGCAACAGGGACTCTAAGCTAAAAAGCTTTATAAAGAGAGGGCGTCACCTGTAAAATGCACCTGATCTAGTGTTCAGTGAAAGCAACACAGATTTTGTTAAACATGTGTTTGGTATTAGTGCAAATGTTGTCCAAACCCACCGACAGTGTGAAGAGGAACGAGAACATACACTATATAACTTAAGCCGCACCCTACAGATGTAGTGGAGCAGCAGGGAGAGTAGTGAGGACACATGACCAAACTTTAAAGAAGAATGTGTGAGAGAAAGAAAGACAACAATACAGTTAACAAAATCATGTGTAGTTACTGAGGAACAAATTAGGAATTTACACGAGAACAGACTGGAACAAAACAACTACTGACCAAGTGACCATGTTCCTCGTGTTCCTGTTTATCTATAAATCAGCTGATGAGCAGCACAGAACAAGTGACTAGTCATGAACTAATGTGACACATTCATCACTTCATGATGATCAAAGTAGCTACTTAACGGTAAAAAAAAAAAAAAACTCCATCTGTCATATTCAAAATAAATGTATATGGGCAGCTGTCTAAGTACAATTATGTTCATTGTGCTGGCCCACAATAAAAGGGGGAATGATGGGGCACTGAAAAACTCGAAGGGATAAAAAGGGATGTTCTTGGTAACTGAGTCATGCTGAGTAGCTTGAAGTTTGTTTTTAGCACCCCAGTGCTGCAACTCTCTCTTATGAAACAAGTCTTTTGAGGAACATGTTTCACTTAGTATCTGTTATTCTGCTGACAACATTTTGTTGAGCAAGTTTATTTGGGCAATGTGTTTTTTTTTCATCATCCACCACATTTATCTTCAACATTAACATCACCACGCCAGCAGAATGTCAACACCACTTATATGAAGGTAACATATATCAATATAAGTGTCCAGCACAGATAGGTTGTTTTCATTATAGTTCTTTAGTTAATGCATTTCATTTCATCGACAATACAGGCTAGACAATAATTTGTCGCTTTTTTGTTTTTTTAGAATCTTCTAGTAGTGGCTAAGGTCACTGAATATCTTGTGTCTTTCAAAATTCACCCAGTAACCCCCAGCAGAGGTTGATCAATTTCAACCTACTGTGTCTGTATTTAATTTCCCATGTTAGTGATGCAGCCAAAAAGACTTTACAGGATAAACTTTATAATTTGAAGAGATTGAGCTACAGTGAGGCAAAAAAGTATTTAGCAGCCACCGATTGTGCAAGTTGTCCCACATAAAAAGATGAGAGAGGTCTGTAATTTTCATCATAGGTACACTTCAACTATGAGACCCAGAATCTAAAACAAATTCCAGGAAATCACATTGTAGCATCTTTAAAATAATGTATTTGTATAATGGTGCAGAAAATAAGTTTTTGGTCAATAACAAAAGATCACCTCAGTACTTTGTAATGTAACCTTGGCTGGCAATGACAGAGGTCAAATGTTTCCTGTATGTAGGTCTTCACCAGGTTTGCAAACACTGTTGCTGGTATTTTGGCCCATTCTTTCAGGCAGATCTTCTCTAGAGCTGTGATGTTTTGGGTTTTCTTGTATTCATTCCGTTTGCCTATTGTACATTGGCTCATCCCAGTCTTGTGCAGGTGTACAATCTTGTCCCGGGTGTCCTTAGACAGCTCACTTGTCTTGGCCAGGGTGGAGTCTGACTGTTTGAAGGTGTGGACAGGTGTCTTTTATACAGATAATGAGTTCAAACAGGTGCCATTAATACAGGGAACGAGTGGAGGATAGAATAGCTTCTTTAAGAAGAAGTTACAAGTCTGTGGGGGCCAGAATTCTTGCTTGTTTGTAGATGCTAGATAATTATTTTCTGCACCATTATACAAATAAATTTGTATAATGTATTAATTTAAAAATCTTACAATGTGATTTCTTGGATTTTTTTTACATTCTGTCTTTCACAGTTGTACCTATGATGAAAATTACAGACCTCTCTCATCTTTTTAAGTGCGACAACTTGCACAATCGTTGGCTGCCAAATACTTTTTTGCCCCACTGTATTTGTGTGTATTGAATGTAGAAGAAAAGGCTCTTTATGTACTCTATCTTGTCCTGAGTCCTGCCTCAGTCCCTGCGTTTCAGCACCTGTCCACCAGACGCCTTCAAACGCTGTCAGGTCACTTCAACTAAAAACCACAAAAGATGTTTTTTTGTACTGGTAATAAGCTAGTTACTTTTTCTGATTAGTTCAGGCCTGGACTTCAGAGTTGACTGGAGTTTGTAAATGTGCAGCCCACTAAGTAAACAAGAGCTGTCCACCAGCTATATATATATATATATATATATATATATACATATATATATATATATAAAACTTTATTGCGCGCAGTACGCCATGTTTTTTTTATGTTTGTATGTTTGTTTAGGTTTGTATGAAAATATTTGTGCTAAAAGCGGCCGATGTGTTGTAGCTGATCTAGCGGCTACCAAGTGAGCACAATGCAGGCTAAATTCTGTCTTCTGCATTATCCAATGAGTCCTGGGACAATGTACTTTTATTTAACTAAGTAATTTTGGGGAATGTTGAACTTGAGTTAGTCTCAAGTAAATCTTAGTTTAAAGTTATATTATTTTA